>QXTE01000171.1:2369519-2529469 GCA_003942145.1 Platysternon megacephalum
GGCCTCAGTTAGAACATTTGATGACTTCTTGGGAAAGGAATGTGCAAATTAGGTGTTCAGTCAGGGGGCACTTAACAGACAAAAGAGCTTGGAAGACTCCAATCCACATTAGAAGTCTACCTGAGGACGTTCAAGGCAGCATGTGGGTAATGGCTGCTACCTGCAGTCCTGAGTCATGCATGGGCATGTGACCTGCCCATGTGATTCCGAATCTCCATTTTGTGACTGGATTCTACAGAGGGTGAGGAGGGGGTCTCCACCCACAAGAGACAGTCTATTTAAACCCGTGTGAGACCCCTCCATTTTGTCTTCAGCTGGCTAAAGGAGAAGCCTCTCCACCCCCCCCAGGATATTTGAAAGAAACTGGAACAAGGACAGTAACTACAGGGGGTGTGAGTGATTGCTGGACCCAGGCTAAAAGAAGATTAGCCTGTAAAAGGGAACATTTTGGAACTGGTGAGGCTCTTATCTATATTTAGTGCAATTAGACATAGATTTGCGCATTTTATTTTATTTTGCTGGGTAACTTACTTTGTTCTGTCTGTTATTACTTGAAATCACTTAAATCCTACTTTCTGTATTTAATAAAATCACTTTCTACTTATTAATTAACTCAGAGTATGTATTAATACCTGGGGGAGCAAACAACTGTGCATATCTCTCTATCAGTGTTATAGAGGGCGAACAATTTATGAGTTTACCCTTTATACAGGGTAAAATGGATTTATTTTGGTTTAGACCCCATTGGGAATTGGGCATCTGAGTGCTAAGGGCAAGCACGCTTCTGTGAGCTGTTTTCAGGTAAACCTGCAGCTTTGGGGCAGGCGATTAAGACCCTGAGTCTGTGCTGGAGCAGACGGGTGTGTCTGGCTTCACCAAGACAGGGAGCTGAAGCCACTGAGCTGGCAGGGAGAACAGGAACAGAAGTAGCCTTTGCACATCAGCTGGCAGCTCCCAAGTGGGTTTCTGTGATCCAACCCGTCACAGTCTTTCTATCCAAACTGTGAAGCAAACACTCCGCTTCAGTGTAGACATATCCCAAGATTCACCGTGTGACTGTCACACATCTCATTACAAAACCAAAATAAAAGTGTGATAGATAGTCTTGAAAAGTCCACTCTTCTAGAGGGACAGTAAAAAAAAATCGCTTGGCATTTCAAAGTTTGTAACCCCAAAAAATTTAGCACCCAACTTAGCAACTTTTTGTTTCCTGAGCCAGCCCTGTGTTTCATGGCTTGGGGTTTTGTTGTGCAAAGTGTGCCTGGCTCAAACACAGAACAGTTCTCCAGAAATCTTAATTGCAACATGCTGGAGGGAAAGTAATGTTTTACAAGTCTATTTCAGTCGGCTTTTTTGATTAATAACTCTCCACTGAGCCCTGAGGAATAAGACTGCAGGCATGATCTTGTGTGATGCATTCACTCCACATGTATAACAACTGTCATTACATATATGAAATGCTTATAATCTATGGCCAGAGAAGCCCAAATAGGGACCTGATCCTGCAAAGTGCTTGGCACTTTGACCCAATCCAGTGAAGCATTTAAGCATGTGCTTAACTTTAGTACAGACCCCCTTGACACTGTTCATTACCTTCCAGGATCAAGCCCTAGAAGAGTACTACAAAACTTTTTCAGCAAGAGGAAAAACAGTAAACAGATCAGATTGTGCACTGTGATGCTGCAATAGCCATAAATGTGAGTAGTCCCACAGTGTATAAGGATCTTCCAGTGGTGCAGAGCTAGTCTAGCAAGCCTCTATGCTACACCTCCTTTGTCCTCCTAACTGTTATGGCTGGGGGAAAGGGACAGGCACAAGACTTCCTCACAATCCCACAGTCCCTGGCTGCCATATCAATCCCTTGGGATTGTTGGCAGCCAGGTCCAGAGCTTCAAATCAGTGGATTAGGCACCTAAATATCTTTGAGGATCTGAGCTCCAGTCTAGTTTAGAACAGCCACCTGCTCTAAATCATGCACAGGGACTAGCCTAGGGTACAACAAGCCAGGAACAAGGCCACTTTTGAAACCCCTTCCTGAGCCACACTGTACACTCCTTTAGGGGTAGGCAAAGATCTGAGACATTATGTTTGGGGCAATTTTGTGTGAAGTGCAATATTTTGTGGTTTCACTTGGGATATTAACACACGAGGCAGTTTTTGAAAGGAAAACGAGACCAAAGAGGTCGGAGAAGAGTACCAAGGAAAAGAAGATCTTAGACTGTTTGGCTAACTGGGCAGACTAATCAAGCCTTTTCCAAGCTAAAGATCAAACCATGCAAGCATTTGTGCATGTGCCTAACCTTAAACATAGGGTGAGGTACTATCTTTTATTGGACCAACTTCTGCTGGTGAGAGAGACAAGCTTTCAAACCACACCGACCTCTTCGTCAGGTCTGGGAAAGGTACTCCAACCGTCACAGCTAAATGCAGGGTGGAACAGATTAAGCATAAGTAGTTAGCACATACCAGTCCCAGACCTGAAGAAATGCTCGCTGTGGCTCAAAAGCGTGTCTCTCTTACCAACAGAAGTTGGTCCAATAAAATATATTTCCTCACCACCTTGTCTCTCTAATATGCTGGGAAAGACATGGCTACAACTGCACTGCATATACCTTTAAACATATGAGTAGTCCCATTCAGTAGGACTGTTCATGCAGTAGGAATTAAATGTGTCTGCAGTGTTGGGGCCTAAATCAGCAAGTTGTAAGGTTCTTCCATCAGTGATTAATGCTGCACATAACAAAAGACAGTTGTGTGCTATGTGTTATCCAGTAGGTATTAAGTGGCCATTCCACAAGTCACGCTGCCTGGCAGCTACAATTCTCCATATTGGTTACCTACAGGTGCATTAGCTTTTAACTATGACTTGGGTTTTCATTAAACAGAGAGAGAGAGAGAGAGAGAGAGAGAGAGCGCTAACTTAGCAGAATTACAAATTCCAAGTTGAGCTTTTATTAATAAAAAGGAGAAAATTAAGGGCTGCTACAGCTACAGGTGAGCATTATGGAATGTCATGCCCAGGCATGAGTTACCATTTTCAAAGCAATTATAGGTAGGCAAAGAGTGGAGTACCAAGGGGTTGCTTCTGCTGATTATCATACTCTGGAAAATGCGAACTATGCACAGTGACTGCACAAAGCATGGATTAAATTGACTTTGATACACGAATGTTCTGGTGGGATGTAATGCTCCTGTTTGTGTGTGTTGATATAATCTGTAGGAGGCAACTCTATCCTTGAAATTACTGAGCTACACAGATTTTAAGGCAACACAGACTTGACTGGTGACAACTTCAGCATCTGAAAAGATGACAATTAACATTTATCCAAGACCTAACTCCTAGCCACCCAGTTCAAACAAAACTAACAAGACCCTCTGCAACAGCTCCATCTAGTGTCTTCCCTTAGTGGTGCATAAATAAATTTAGCATATTTTGCCATTGTCAATGTCAATTGTAAACATCACCTTGTTAATTTCAAGATGTTACTAAGAATTTCTTCTGATAAGATTATGGTTCTCTCACAACTAGTATTTTTTGGATTTTATACCAATGTGATTTATATACTGTATGTCTGGGTTCTTGTATCAGGGAAAAATTGATGATTTTCTTTAAAAATGTTTTAGAAAATGTCTCTTCCGTCATGCCTGGGAATGTAAATACTGTTATTGCTATATACTCCTTGTTGTAATCACAGTTCAATGCTGATTAAGATGGACTCACTAGCGAAAGCCTAATTTGTTTGTCTTCCCCAATGTCCAACTTGTGTAGCTATCAGGTTTTCCTGCTGTGGACAGGTCTGGACAGGAAGAGGAATCCACAAAGGAAGTGGAAAAGAGTGCAGGATAGGGAGCCATCAGGGAAACTGAAAATGGGTATGGAAAATAGTAGGATAAATAGGCTTTCTATAACATGAATCTTTCATGGTCAGTTTGGTTTACAAAAGATGAATTTTGTCTGGGTCTTGAAATTGTTTGAATAACACACATCCATTTTAAGTGGAACTGACTGTATCTGGAGTTTCTTTTCAGAAGCAACTGGAGCTTACCACAAATGAGGTACTGGAACAATTTCTGAAATCCTTGTTACAATTTTGGAAAGTAAATACAATTTTCTTCTCCCAGCATGTTTTCCTTCTGAATTTGTTTACATGTTGTAAGAGATTAGTTTGCAATAATATCTCTTTTGAATAGCAATAGTAGGGTTCATTATATTACTACAGGGGCTAATCATCCAAAGAACAGATATATTCAATGTAAATACATTAAATCTTAGGAAATAATGAGTTTTACTGAGTGAGTTCATCTTTGTAATTTAATAAAATTATATCCAATATATAAAATATTGGATTTTGTTTGCCTATGTAAAGATCATTAATTGTATACACGGTGGGCACAGGTGAAATCTAATAAGTTTGTGTAATGCTGAGGAAAATTACATTCTGAAAAGCACATAGCAAGAGCTTCAACTCCTAAGCTGAAATAGTTCTAGCACAAGAGCACCTACTACATATTCTATTAATTTGCTAGTACATTAAGCTTTATGGAAACCACATGACATTTGAGTTCATAGATCACACTTTATAGCAAATGTAAGGGAAGTTACTTTTCCAAAGATGCTTACAGCAGCACAACTTTCAACTCCCCATGCTGTGTAAGACAGAAAGATGAAGGGTTGCCAAGAAACCATGCTGCCCAGCTCCATGTCTCCCTGCTTGGTGAGGGGGCTGGCTGCCTGGTTCTCTGAACTGTCTGGCTCCCTGGACTCCCTAGCTGGCTGGCTTGCTGACTCCCCAGTTGCCTGCCTGGTAAAGGAGTAAGCTGGCAGTCTCTCTGGGCTGACTGGCTGGCCAGTTTTCTGGCTCCCTGTTTGCCTGTTGGGTGGTTGGCCTGCCAGGTAACCAGGGAGCTGGCCAGCCCACCAGCCAGCTCCCCAAAAGCTGGAAACAGTTTCAACCTTATCAAAATGAAATAGTCTAATAAGGTCGAAATGAAGTGTCATTTTGACTTTTCTGACTCTTCCATCCATAACCAGTGTCCCACTAGAGCCATCTTGTCAGTATTTATCCAGACAAGAAGAGAATTCTTAGACCACACACTACCCTTAATAATGATCCAGGTGCAGTTGCTGTAGCACGACTTTGAGGAGCAGCCCTTGGAAAAGACCTCAACGTTTTAACTTTCTCTGTGTACAGTTTCATATTGAATACCTTCACCAATGCTTCATAACATGTATTACACTAACACCTTTGTATATTATTATTATGATTTGTCTTTTGCTCAGCCAGCAGGCTCGATCCACCACCTAGCAAATGTTTTAATTTTACTCAGCCACAGCATTTACTCTTCTTTGTAATTAGATTTCATATTAATAGTCATAGATTTTTAAAGACAGAAGGAATCATTATGATCATCTAGCCTAACATCATGCATAATACAGGCCCTAGATTTCATCTAGTGATTTCTGCACCTATCCCTACAGCCTCTGTGAGCTAGAGCCTATCTTTTAGAAAGACATCCAATCTTGAAGTAAAGACTCCAGCTGACAGAGAATTCCACATCCCCGGCAAACTATTCCAATGGTTAATTACCCTCATGGTTAAAAATACGCATATTGTAAGTTGAAAAAGTTTATATAAATATTGAGTTTTCCTGCAAGTGACTTAGAGAAATTTTAAGAAGTCTAAAGTTCCTTGAGAATTTTCAGATATTTCTTCTCTTTGAAGAGGCAGTGAAAATATTTCTGCAAGTAAAGAACAGTTCAAAGTTGCCAATCTGAGGGGAGACAGGTGCCCTTTAAAATATTCATAGATCTCTGGTGGCTGCCCATCTTCTAGGCAATTTTTTCTTTCTCCCTCCTGGACTTAATGCCGTTACTGCACTCCAAACTCCATGAATAGATATGGGAAATGTAAAAGTAAAACTTTAACTGGTAGCAGACTAGAAAGCCTGATCTGGTTTAACAGATTTTCTGTGGCTTTGTCAGTGGCTGCCATCATGGATTGTTAAAGTGCTTTATATATATATATAAAATGTCAAAGCTCTTATTGATGTCCAAGTCTCTTTGTGACAACAACCAAGAACTGTTTTGGATGGCAGATCAGTTGCCTGAACCAGTTAAATGGCATTTTATATGCTTTTTGCTCCATCATTTGAAAAAAAATCACTTAAAAAAAAACCCCACAGACTTGCTAACTAGGCATCTTCATTAACTTTACCTTGTCATCCATTAGTGTAAGAAGTCATGAAACTACTCCACACTCACTTTTTTTCTCTTTGTTTTAAAGTATTTATTTTAGTTGTCATTTCTGGTTTTCTTAAATAAAAACTGAGGACCATTGCACGGCAGCTTATACGTTTTGCATTCTAGTCTTTAGACTAGACTTTAAGCAAAAGTATATTTCAAAATCCCTTTTCTCTTTCTTCTTTCTACATTCATTGTTTATCCTTCAGCTTTTTTATCTGTTAAACCTCCATGCATTCAGTCAAAGAGATGGATTAACCTGCAATATAATAGGCACGATTCAAAAACATCTGATGTCAAGTTTTAAACGAGAGTGAAGAAGTCAATTTATATTCAAAAAATAGAAGCCCTTGAAAAGAGGAAATCTCAGTTGAGAAAGAGGATGATGTCATCTCTAGATAGCATTTAATCCAAATGCTGTGCAGTCATGGGTATAAGTGAGAAGAAAAGACTTGTAAGAAAGAGGTGCTGTATAAGACCATGTATTTTGAAATAGCTAGATGAAATAAAAGTCTTAACTAATCTGTGTCAGCAGGATTCCTGATTTTGAACTACAGATGTTAAGGTTCATGTTGATTTTAAATTAGCAATGAACCTCAAAATATTCAGGGGATGCAGAATTTCATAGGATCAAGCTCTTGGTTCAGAAAAGCACTAGAAAAACTTGAATACTTAAGTCTTGTGTCTGCAAAACTGGAAAGGGAATCTTGTGAGAACAAGCTTTCTCATGAGATGTCTGCCACAAGAAGAGACTCGGGCCAAAACTACAGTAAGACAAGTTGTTCTTCCTCTATCAGCTTCCACACTTACCCAGAACCATTAGCAGAGATCTCTCTGCATCACAATGATCCTCCTGGGCTGGATACACCAGTTGTATGATCAGATTCTGTCAAGGGTACAATGGAAAGCATCAGCACTGCATGCAGGAATCTGTCCCAGTGTGTTTTCTGTGCCACTTAATGGTATTCCATGAAGATGTCATTAATTTTGCCTATCAGCCCCTCCCCCAGCACTTCCCGAAAAGTGTATGATCCTCTAACTTCTTGTTATGTATGAAGATAAATCTTTCATCTTATCTGTACCTTAGCCTTGCTATACCATGTCAGCCTTCAGAATATATATCCTTCAAGGAGACAGTGGCTTTCCCCTGCCGATATACAATAAATTCCCTCTGCTATCAACCCTATGGCTAGTACTGTAGTGGATGTTCCATGTTTTTACTTTTATCTTAGCACTTCAAATCTCAGAATCCTGACAGTGATTAAACTCAGTCCACATGCCATAAATCTCCACTGACCAGAGCTACAGCCTGTCCCCTCCACTCTTTCTCCAAAATGATGTTAGTATATAGCTTTATGAGCAGTAGAGGGTATCTTTGGGATCCAATGCACAAGTTGGGGGGAAATTTTAAAACTATTTTTTTTAAAGTTAAAGTATTCTAAGGAGCAGTTCTATCATGAGTGAATGGAATAATTCAGAGGCTATTAGGATTTGGCAGTAAGTGTAATTAGCAGGTCATCCTGATACTAAATCCTTTCTGTTTTGCACCATATGTATTTTAGGTTTTTCTCAACAGCCTGTGTTATATATAAATGTTGTAAAGACCTTTTGGATCTTCCATACACTATTGCATTCAATCCTGTGAGGTACTTAAAACTGAGCTGTTAAAACTTTCAAAATTACCTACAGTCTCAGGCTTAAATCTTTTGAATAACCAGCTCCTCTCTGATATGGTTATGGACTACAAAGTCCGCCTAGCTGCTAAGGCCAAATTTATTTAAATATAGCAAAACATGGTCTCAAGTTTGAGGCAATGGACTAAGACTCAAGAAATCTGGGTCTGGCACAGGCTTCCTATATGGTTATAGTCAAAGTCACCTAATATTTCTGTGCCTCAGTTTTTTCATGTGTAAAAATGGGAATAAAAGTGCTTCCTTTCTGCCATCTGTCTTGTCTGCTTAGACTCTTAAACTCTTCAAGGCAGGAACCGTGTCTTACTCTATGTTTGTACAGATCCTAGCACAACTGGCCCCTGATCTCAAGGGAGAATTGTAGCTGTTACTATCATAGAAATAATAATTAATACAGTATCAGAAGCTACATGTTATCATGGCACACAGTCAATGCCTCAACAGTGTTTCTTGCTGGTATTGGGCCAGATTTCTAACATTGGTTACATAGAATTGTGTGTACCTAAGGGATGCTATACAAACCCCACACTGGGCAACAAGGGGTTAAGGACCTGCTCTGGGCTCATCCAGCCCCACCCTGCCACACCAGCAAGAGATGCACAGACTGGAGAAGGAATTAAAAGGGAGCAGAACAACTTATTTGTGGGCAGGGAAGGGAAAGGACCTTTACCTTGCAGCTCCTGATAAAAGGATTGAGAGAAGGTAGGATCTCTTCCTCAATAACTGACTGAAGGTTCCTCCCTGAGGGAAGGGAGGAGCTCCTTCTGTTATACCTGGAGAGGGAGACATTTCCCCTCTCACCTACTAACCCAGTTTATTTGTGTTTTGTTTTGTTTATGGACTACCCCTGAATGGGGAAAGACTTGGAAATGACCTGACTGAAGGGCCAAGACATGTAGGGTGACCAGACAGCAAGTGTGAAAAACCGAGACAGCGGGTGGGGGGTAATAGGAGCCTATATAAGAAAAAGACCCAAAAATCAGGACTGTCCCTATAAAATCGGGACATCTGGTCACCCTAAACACATGAGAGGAGGCAGCTGCTTCCCCAAGAGGCAGAGATCTACCATGCCATGCCTGGCTATGAAGAGATGCCAAGTGGTGAGCTGATCCCCTTCACAGCCTACTGTGATAGAATGTGAATTTTGGACAATAGTGGGGTGGTAGGCAGTGGTCCAAATAGGGAAGCCTTAAGGTGCTCCTGGGTATCAGACCCGTGTTGCCGTCACAGGGCCTTGGGCTAGAGCTAGATAAAATGGGATGGCTTGGAATCCCCTATCAAAACCCCCCTCTGAATGTTGAATGCCCTAAGCCCTGACCACCAGGCAATGCTCCTCGCAAGCAAAGATCATAATCACCTAATATATACTTGTTAATACCCCATGTATACATTGAAGTCATATTTGTACTTAAATTAGTTACCTATCTGTGCACAAATACTTCATTTCCACCTGTTAATAGTGGCATCTGCTACACTGTGGTGTTCCTGAATGAAAATCTACTCTCATATATTAGGTACTGTTTGATATGCCTTTTCCTGGATACAATTTACATTGTCTAGTGTCTGGCTTAAAAGGATGTCATACACGTTTTAGTAGTACACTAAAGGACATATTTGTCTTAGTTCAAGTGGTGGAGACGTATTTAGAAGCCAAACTAATGAGTTCAGCTGTGCAGAAATGTTGTTACAAAACCTGAAACTAGGTAAATTCATATTCAACACAAGGCAGGTTGTTCTAAAGATTTTCTAAACTTCATGCACCTTTTGAAGGAATCTAGGTTGGTTTTATAGTTTCATGTAGACTCTTTTTAAAACTTGACTGCTAGGAATAAAGTTTCACTTTGAGTTTTGGGTTCACTCAAATCTAAAACTCAAAGTGGATCATGGAAGCAAAGGGAATGGTAAAACCATGCAAACTGAAACATTCATAGTTCTCATTATGAGGTCTGCTCCCTATGTCAAGTGCAGCACCTATGACAGTGATTTCTCTGTGTATATCCTGTCATAGACTGAGACAATATGTCCTATAACTTTTAAACAATGACACTTTGATGTTGCGAACTTGTAAAGATACTATATTCCCTATAACTATCTCACCATGTCTCAGATTTTCCAGGGAAGCAGAGTTATTTTCCTCTTCTGGCTCTGAAGAGTCTAATTAGTCGGTGAAAAGAAAGCTTTGTTCTTTTCCCTTCCTACGTCACTGACAAACAAAGCAAAAGATAATCTCCAAACCAACAAAAAAATGCAAACCTACAGTTCTCTTAAAATCAAAACAAGTTTCCTCTTATATGACTGATTTTTAGCTAAAGGAAGAAGACAACTTGATTTTCACAAACCCCTTGAAGCTGGAGACTTTTAACGAGAGTTGTGACAGCCTGTTTCTAAACCAATTTAGACAGGAAAGCAATACAAACAAAAGATTTGTTTGCCATCATCCATGGCAGTTAAGAACTTGCTTGGGTTCAATCTGAAGCATTCACTTCAACTTCAACTTCCATCATTACAATTTGGTACTGTATCTTTATGTTTTAATTGCAGAAGCACTGGTGACAAAAGTCTGGAAAAAGCCACCCTTAGATTGATTATTATCTATGAACAATACAGGGATTCCAAATTACTGTCTGTTACAGAATCTTACGTCTTGTCTATGTTGGGATTTACTCCAGTTACAGCTATTGGTGGCCAGCCACTAGTGTAGCTATATTTAAAAAAATGCCTGCTGTAAACAACAAAGCTGCTATAAGCTGAGATTCACAGTCTTGCAGTTTTCCTTTTTCAAGGGTACCTTATGTGACCGGCTACCTGAGATAGACCACACTGAGAATGCCACACTCAGGGCAGACTGCAAGAAATAAGGAAGGCAATTCCCCAAAACTGGCAGTTTACTCTATAATTAGATTCACCAAGCCAGTGACAAAAGTGCTTCTGCAGTACCACACTGGTTAAGCAGAAGCCAAACATAGACCCCTTTAGGCATTCCAGCGCTTGGCTCCCATCCAAACAAACAGGTCTAATCTAGTGAGAGGTTACTGAAAACCCAAATCACCATATGTGAGGTTCTTACTAATCCCAAAGGATCAGACACCTATCCTCGGGTCAACATGAATCTCAGATCTTAACCAAATATCACAGTGTCAGCCAATCCATAGTAAACTAACTAAAGATTTGTTAATACAAGAAAAGAATAGAATTATTAATGGATAATAGATCATATACATACAAATGATTGCAAAGTCCTTATATCAGGTTTGTAGCAGTGATGGAATAGACAGCTGGCTTGTAAAGTCTCTCTAGTAACTTCCAAAATATTGGAAGGGCCTCAGTCCATAGTTCAAAATACTCCCAGATCCACAGTCCAGAAAATTAGAGCAGAAAACAGGCAAAATTAAGGTCTCTCTTATATCCTTTGCCATGTGCATAGAAATTTACTCTCCCAAACAAAGCCCCCAGCCCAGGTCCATGGAAAGTTACTGGCCCAAGATGGAGTCCAGGGTCACATGTCTTTATCACATGTCCTTACATGCTTTGCTGACTCACAGGGACAGCCATTGCCCATATTCTTTCTGAGGCGTCCACCGGAAAGGCTTACTGGGTGGGATGAATTTCTTCAATGGCCCATTGTGAGTTGAGTGTCCTTAATGGGTCATCAACACGTAGCTGTCTGGCCCAAATGTAAATCTGTTTGGGGGAGTGTCACCCAGGAATATAGCACATGTTTAAGATACAAGTACATAGCCAATATTTATAACTTCAGATACAAAGATGATACATGCATATAAACAGGATAATCAAACTTAGGAAATCATAACTTCTCCATTGATACCTTACATGACATACTTTGTACTAGACGTTTGGAAACTGTGTAATAGTGATAACAGTGATATAAATTGTCATCTTCAATCATAGAGCATCACATCCTGTGTTACTGGTGCAAAATGTAGTTGATAGCTGTTCTGCCTTGTCTTCAGTAAAGGTTTCCACCAGTACAGCTATACTCATGGCTGGACACCAATGGCTGAATTCCCCAGTGTAAGCAAAGTCTTAGGCCCTCAATCCTCAGCTCTGACCAAGATGTGCTAACTGATCTGGCTACACGGCAGTTTATAGGCTTCACTGGTAACAGTATTTAAAAATTGTTGTAGGTCCGTTCAAATGGGGTAAAAGTCACGGCATGGGTATATATGAATACATATGAGAGCCAAAGGGCATGAATATCATCATGATCTATTCAGGAATTTGTTCTGAACTATTATGGGCAGATAGCTGAATCTAATCATTACTACTGCTTTGCAAAACGGTAGTATTTTTGTAACATGATTTACAGGAAATATTTCACACCTGGAAATTTTGGTTATTCATAAATGTTGATTCATCTGTTTAAAAAAACATTCAAAATAATGGAATTTTGCCCTATTCTTGCAATCAAAATAATCAACTCTGTTCAGAGGAGATCTAAACAAAACTGATGTGTGTTTAAAAAAAAAAAGAAGAAGCCAGCAGCTGCCAATGCCTAATCAACACTAGTCTTCCCATTGTTAATACTACCAGTGATTTTTTTCTTGGGCTGGGAGAAATGAGTGTCAGTAAGATCACTGAGACTCAATCCCCCACACCTATGGGCTAAAAAGTGGGGTCTGTCTGATGTAACTGAGGCAAAATGCTGTTTTCCACTGCCCTAGTTAGCCTAATATTCATCTCACCAGTCCCCTGCACTAGATTATTTTTGTGGATTTTATGCCATTCTATTTCTAAATTCATATTATTCCTGAATGCTAATAACCAATGTACAGCACATTCCTAATGACTCTTAGCTAAGGCCTTAATATTGGAAATGGAAAGGAGAAAAACTGGGCAAAATCCTCCTTGGCAAGTGAGCCTGTTTCAATTATTCAAACAAGTCCTCCAAACCTGCTAGGTCAGCAAAGCCTACAAAGAGATTAATTGAAAGGAAATTCAAAATTAAGTACTTGAAAGTAGTTTATCATGAGTTCATGAAATCCATCGTCTGTGATTACTGGTTTATTTTGGGAGCAGAGGGGTTTTCAAAAGAGTCAGGGAATGAGAGTGCTCTGTTTTGGATGCGCTAGGTCTTTTCAAAGGAACAGTTCAGGAGTTCTGAAAATCCAGGATGCCTGAACTGCCTGCATTCCCTAATTCCAACCACTGAGATTTTCAAAAGGCAGCTTTACCAGTAGTTGATGGGACTGAGATATTGCTCTGAGTGCAGGATGCTAAATGCTTGTGAGATCTTCTGATGTTCTGGACCTCAAGCATTGAGTAGGAAAGCAGACAGTCAATAGAAGGAATATTATATGAGGAATAATAGGAAGATCCCACATAGGTTCTGCAAATAAGCAGGACTTCACAGAGGCAAATACTGATCAAATGCATAGGAAAAAACATCTACCACATTGCTCATACCATGTCTGCTCAGGCTAGCTACAAGAGAAAGGGTTCAGGAAAAGAACATAATCAAGATAAAGGGCAACACCAGCATATTTTCACCTCAAAATGATATGTTTCTAATAATAAAAATTTCAGTGTAACCCATGTGCTTTCATGGTACCATTCAGTTGTTCAAATATGGGACAGTAGTGGAGGGATGACATGGATTTTTCCCCCCTTTTGTTAGTTTGGAGTACTCTGTCTCTGCAGATGTGGGCAGCAGCATCTAGACTCTCGGTGTGGCAGTCACTAGCATGTTCAGCTATTTTGAGGCTATGTAGGAAGCTTTCATTGTGGGCAAATCACCTGGCAGGACATACCCATAGTCACCATCTGAGGGCTGAGCCAATTAGTGCTCAGTAAGGAAGTGGAGCTGGCCTGGGAGAGCTCAGCAGCAGAATCATGCAGGGATGAGAGGTATCTGCTGTGAGGTGGGTGTCTCAAAGACTGTGAAACTCCATCTGGATCCAGATGGTGTACTGAAAGGAGACTGGGTATGTCTACACTGGAAATGAAAACCTGCAGCAGTGAGTCTCAGAGCCTGGGTCAATTGACTTATGCTTGCAATACTTGGGCTGCAGGGTTAAAAATAGCAGTATCAATGTTTGGGCTTGGGTTGGAGCCTGGGTTCTGAGATCCTGCTAGGGGAGAAAGTCTTAGATCCTGGGCTCCCTCCTGAGCCTGAACATCAACACCTACCTTTAGCCCTGCAGCCTGACCCCTTTGAGCCCAAATCAACTGATCTGGGCTCTGAGACTCACTGTCATAGGTCATTTATTGCAGTGTAGACATACCTTTAAACTAACTACTGGATGTTAGAATTTGACTGTTGTTGCCAAAGAGATGTGAAAGTCTTAGGGCGAGACTATGGAACAGCCAACCTGCCATAGCTGTAAGAAACTCAAAGAACATACATGTACTATACTTTGACTTGCACACGCTGCAAGGAAAGGCTGAGGACTCACCCCCTGAGAAAGTTGGAGGGAAGTGAATGCATATGGGTGAGTACAATGTATATGATTTTTTAATAGCAACTAGTGTGGAACTCTGGATGAGAAACACCAGAGCTATAATAGTGGTTTTAATAAATTGTCACAATCAATTCAGATATTCATCCTGGGGGTATTCTGCGCCTAAAAATTATGCACACCATATTTTAAAATTCTGCAAATTTTGTCAAAATAATGCTATATGATCATGCCAGTTTCAATTATTTTGGTAATTTATTTCAAAATACCTGTCAGCAAGTATGTCTGTAACAATACAGATACACAAAAATTGCCCCGGGAGTAGAGAGTTAAAGAAACCCCTATGACAACCCAGTTACAGTTTCTCTGCCCCCTTCCCTCCAGAGCCCACCTGTGGTCCCGTCCCCTCCAGAGAACACACCAAAACCCCCTCCTCCCCAGAGTCCAACCACACACCCACAGCCCAGATACCCACACACTATCCCCTCCAGAGCTCAGCTGCAAGGCCTTCCCTTGCCCAGACACGCCTCCTCCCGCAGAACCAGGGATCCAGAGGGAGAAATGGCCTGACGCTTGGTTCCAGGCTTGAGCAGAGTTTCCTGTGCGCCGCCCTCTCCTTCCCTCAGGGCATGCTGGGAACTGAAGCTGCCAGGAACCCTCTAGCTCAGGGGTCCCCAACGCGGTGCCCGCGGGCGCCAATGCGCCCGCCGGGGGGTGTAAGTGCACCCGCGTAGAACTCGGGGTTTGTTTTTTTGTTTTGTTTTGTTTTTTTGCTCCGCCGGCAGCGCTCGGGGTTTGTTTGGGGTTTTTTTGGCGCCCGCCGGCAGCGCTCGGTTTTTTGTTGTTGTTTTTTGGCGCCCGCCAGAAGAAAAAGGTTGGGGACCACTGCTCTAGCCAGCGCCGGCTCCAGGGTTTTTGCTGCCCCAGGCAGCAAAAAAAAAAAAAAAAAAAAAAAAAGCCGCGATTGCGATCTGCGGCGGCAATTCGGCGGGAGGTCCTTCGCTCCGAGCGGGAGTGAGGGACCCGCCGCCGAATAGCTGGACGTGCCGCCCCTCTCCCGAGCGGCCGCCCCAAGCACCTGCTTGTTCAGCTGGAGCCTGGAGCCAGCCCTGGCTCTAGCTCCTTCTCCCTCCTCCCAGCAGTGTTCTCTATGTGCAAGCTGGGCTCTGCGGAGTCCAGTGGTCCCTAGTGGTGGCTAGTAGCACTGCGGCCCATTTCAGTGGGTGAAAGGAAATTCTGTGTGCACAACATTAATTTCTGCAAAAATCTGCATTGCGCAGTGCAGAATTCTCCCAGGAGTAAGATATTGCTAGTAGACTATTTATACTTATTAAATATTGTTCTTTAAGAAACTGTCATGCTCTTCCTCTCAAAGTCAGTTCTGTGCAATGTTAAATCTCCATCCTATCCTTCAGCAGAGGAATAGGCTCAAGTGCAGGACAGGGGAAGTAATCACATATAATGTTATATCTCAGTCTCCTTACACCTTAAGCTGTACAAGGCCATTTTAGGAATCATCCGTTGAGCAGAGCATCCTACTTAGAAAACACCATAGTGATCAGGAAACAGGCACGTTAGGGTAAGTCCTGATCTGTAATCTGCATAAAGGACATGAGACAGGAGAGGAAGATCTCTGAAGTTAGCAGGTCCTCAAGACATCCCCTCCCCAGAGTTGTTGCAGAAATAACAGTCAGGGACACCACATGCAGAGATTTCTACTCAGCATTCCTCTGTCCACTGTCTACTATGCACCATGTGGCTCTCAACCTTTCCAGACTACTGTACTACTTTCAGGAGGCTGATTTGTCCAAGTTTCACCTCACTTAAAAACTACTTGCTTACAAAATCAGATATAAAAATACAAAAGTGTCACAGCATACCATTACTGAAAAATTACTTATGGTCTCATTTTCCCCATATAATTATAAAATTAATCAATTGGAATATAAATATTGTACTTATATTTCAGTGTATAGTATATAGGGCAGTATAAACAAGTCATTGTCTATATGAAATTTTAGTTTGTACTGACTTCACTAGTGCTTTTCATGTAGTCTGTTATAAAACCAGGCAAATATTTATATGAAATGATGTACCCCCTGGAAGACTTCTGTGTACCCTCAGAGGTACGTGTACCCCTGGTTGAGAGCCACTGTTAGACAACTCACTAGCTAGCTTTGCCATTCAGTTGTTTAATAAGATGATACCCACCTACATCAGGGTGTAATATTACAAGCAGCATTCAAACTTATGCAGGGTGTGGGGAAGGAGGGTTCATCTTGATGCAGTGAAAGATCTGCTGGCCACATGGATATACCAGAAATGTGCTGCTCTAACCACTGAGTTCTAGGATAATTCTAGAAAGATCAAAAGCTTTCTGAAAAATTAAATGCTCCAGTTAAACTCCTTCTATTTAAGCAGTACCACACTCCCAGGCACAGAGTAGCACCTGCCAAGAGAATATGGTGCAGCAAAGCCACCACTGGCTTAATTCCTGTGGGGAATGGAAGTGAACCGCCTGCTGTAACCTGATCAGCGTACTCCTATTCCTGACTCAAGTCGCTTTTTGAGATGCCCGGGAGAGCTGCATCTGTGTCGCAGCTGCATTTGTGAATATCCCCGTGCAACCATTGTCTGGTTAGTCAATTATATTTAAAAAAATCCTTAAGGATAGAACCACCTTGGGGCTGGACTTTGCATTTGTGCAGGATTCAAATGCACTGAAGTTCATGGTAGGGCTTGCGTGTTGTATGGCACTCCTAAGAAGCACTCCGCTTCTTGCTATCAAAGGGCCTCTTGTAAGTTAATACAAGGTGTGTTAAAGATCTGATATACAAGCAGGTAAGAGACTGGTCTTTCTATCCATGTTCCAGTCATCTGGCATGGATCAGGGTTACTCCAGTGGAAACTGTTACAGAAGGCTGCTTTATAGTAGAGCTGGACAGGACATTTCTGGCAAAATGAAATTTCATTCCAATGTGGAACAAAAACAAATTTCAAATCCTCAAAAATGGCTGTGAAATGAAATTGTTGTCCTCTGGTCAGCTCTACTTTATAGGCACTTATCCATGTAATTAACTGATAATTCTTTCATTTTCTGAAAGCTTTTACAACATTTGTTCCAGTAGCTATTTTCCTGGCACTGCAAAGCAGCTTATACTTACCTTCCAGGACTAAAGTAGCAAAGTTTACTGTAGCCCACACACCCAGTGCAAACTTGCAAACCGTTCTCTGCTGCCCTTCTGCATAAACTGTTGGTTCTTTGTAAGGGAACATAGCATTTTACTTTCAAACCTGTCCTCAGTAAATGGGATGAGGAATCACTTTATGGAGGTATAATCAGTTTTGTGACAGTGTTTATCTACTGTAGTCAATAACTCTTTAAAAAAAAAAGGCTCTCCAAAAGTAATGATTTCAATTCATATGTTAAACAAGGTCTTTATGCTTCTACTCTTTGTACAAATAGAGTCCAGAAGACAATGCAAAGTGTACAGTCAACTCTGTCGTGTAAAACTAAGTTAACAACATTAATGCAAAAGGAGGCACAAAATGGGCAATAAATAACCCAATTAAAGTCTAAAACACTTGTTGTTTATACATTCATTGATTTTTTTCCCTTCTCTAATCTTGTCTAGCTCCTTCAATCATCAGTCTCTTGACTGCCCCCTACAACCTAGAAAGAAACTATTAGACTTCACCTAAACAATAGGTGCAATTTATAGGAGGGACAAGGAGTGCCTTTATCCACCAAAGAGACTCCTTCCCACTTAAACAGCAAACAGTTTGGATGGTTTTCAGACCCTACCCAAAAATCATCACAAAGATAACATTTTTCTTCTAAACTGCTAATGAGGTAGCCAGAGTGCTACCAGAGATTTTATATTATATTATATTATTTATGTATTTATTTATTTGCTAGTGCAATTAAATCCAGGGCAGAGTAGATGGGACACAGGCCAGGAGGCTGTCGTCTTATCACAGACCACAGCAGATGTGTTCCTCAGATCACCCTGCCTCAGGCAGACTGGCATCCTCCTCCTCCACCTCCACTTCACAATACAGGAAAATAACCGTATTCCTCCTTTCTTTTCACAATGCAGGAAGTTGTCACTCTTAACCAGTCCTGAATACTGATGGGTGTTGAGAAATGTAATTGCTGAACAGTGTTGGTGTTGATGAGTGGGTGAATGAGGGTGATGTTACCAAGCTTCCAGGACTGAAATTTTTTTCTTCTGATCATGGGCCTAAGAGCAGGGTTTAGTCCTGATCGCATTTGTACTGCTTCTGGCAAAATGTTTCTTCACCCTAGCAAGCCACAAAGCATTAGACCTTACCGCAGAAGTGGCACCTAAATTATTACATATTTTGCCCTCTGTTTTCATGATTGAATGTTAATTATGTAAAACTTCAGCAACTTCATAAAACTTGGAGTAATGTTATTATTTCTCTTAGCTTGGAATCAGGCCCTATTTCCTGGAGGCTACTGATGCCAAACCGGGAGATTTAAGGTGCTAAAAGTCCAGCGGCGCAGTGGAGCTAATGCAGGCTACCTGCCTGCCCTGGCCCCGTGCCACTCCAGAGGCAGCCATCATGTACCTGCAGCCCCGGGGAGGCATGGGGTCTCCGTGCGCTGCCCCCACCTCAAGAGCTGACTCCACACCTCCCATTGGCCGCAGGGGCAGTGAGCAGAGACCCCCGGCCCCCCTGCCTAGGAGCCGCTGCTGGAGGGATGTGCCAGTCGCTTTCGGGAGCCACCTGAGGTAAGCCCTTCACCCCTTCCCACCCCCCTCACCCCTGCCCCAGCCCTGAGCCCCCATCTGCACCCAAAATCTCTCCCAGAGTCCGCACCACCTCCTGCACCCTAACCCCTTGCCCCAGTCCTCTCCCGCACTCTGAAACCCTCGACCCCCCCCCCCCCAGCCCAGATCCTGCACCCTCTCCCACACCCCAACCCCCTGCCCCAGCCCGGTGAGAGTGAGTGAGGGTGGGGGAGAGCAAGGGACGGAGGGAGAGAGGGGGGCTGGAGGGAGCAGGGAGTGGGGCCTCGAAGAAGGGGCAGGGCAGGGGCGTGTCCTTGGGGAAGGGGCAAGGCAGGGGGCAGGGCAATGGTGTTTGGGTTTGTGTGGTTAGACAGTTGGCAACCCTAAGTTGGTCCCCCAAAAAGGGTTAAAATGTGTTTTTTGGGGGGAAGGGGGGTGTTTGACTTCCCATGTATCCAGATTCAAAATTTTGAAATTTGAAAAATTTTGACCAGCTTTATCGTAGACTGAAAAATTTTGGTGGAGAGGCAGTTACATTGAAACATTTTTCCCCCAAAATTTAAAATTTCATCAAAATTTAAAAATTTCACCCAGCATTACTCCCCAAAAAGCGTAGGGCTATTTAAGTCCCATGCTGCTGCTGTGAACTGTCCTCATAAGCAGTCACTGTTTCCCTCTTCACAGTAGCCCAGCAAAGTTTAGTGGCCTTCATCTTGTATTTTTTCTTAGTCTAATATTTCCTCCACGGGAAATATTCACAGGACAGTTGTAGCTCCTCTGGAATGTGGAAACCAGACATTTTTATCATGGTAGCAGCAGCATGGAACTCAGATGTCCTGGTAAGAAAATGCTCTTGGTTTCTGTGACGGGGTGGAAGGAGCCCTGAGGCACCACTCTATTCCAGAGCAGGGACAAACAGAGAGTGACATTACAGAGGGCACTGAGAGAGGCCCCTGTTGTACTTGTGCCCCGGAAGGGGTTTGCTGTTTTATTTCACATACAGACTGTGTGTGACTCGGCCGGAGGGCTGAGTCACTGAAGAGCCACCACAAACAAAGAGAGAGTGCAGGCACATGCCCTCGGCCAGGGGGCGCTCGCGAGAGGTGAGTGCACCCTGTTAGTTTCCGATATGGGTCAGGGTTGCTGTATTTTATGGATGAGCAGACATGTTTGAAGAAAAGCCTTTTCTTATTAATACAAACCATGATTTGTTAGTCTCTAAGGTGCCCAGGGCCGGCGCTTCCATTAGGCGACCTAGGCGGTCGCCTAGGGTGCTACTATTTTGCGGGCGCATGCGCCCCCGCCGCCCGTAGAAATTTGGGGGCGGGACCTTCCGCCGCCGCTGTTGGGGGCGGGGTTTCGGGGGCGGGACCTTCCGCCGCCTAGGGCGCCGGCAGAGCTGGCGCCGCTACTGAAGGTGCCACAAGTACTCCTGTTCTTTTTGCTGATACAGACTAACACGGCTGCTTCTCTGAAACATGTACAGCATTGAGGTAACTACTGCTCCGTGTCGTTGCAGACTGTGAGTGCACTGTCCTGGGCTTCTGTTTCTGCTCCCTATCAGGAGGTGTCCCTATCAGACTAGTGTAGAGATGTTACATGTCCTGTACACTTCCTGCAGGACTCATTCCACAAAGGTTACAAAAAATTAAACCCCTTTCTACTGATTCCAGTGGCTATGGCTACCCAGGGGTCCTTTGTCGTTCTTATTAATAATTATTACTTGTGTTGAGGCTCCTAGGCACTACCACTGGGCCCCAATTGTGCTAGGGGATGTACAAACACAGAACAAAAAATGTCCCTGCCTCAAAGAATTTAAAAACGAAGGATGAGACAACAATGAAATAATGAGACAGCATGACAGGCAGTGGTCTCAGCACACTGGTTGCCTAACCACTGTCAATATTTTTTTTGCATAAGAGAGAAGGAATCACAGCTAAGATGCAGATATTAACATTCACTTCCTTTTTTTTTAAATCACTATTTGGTTTAAAGTCTGTCCAATGGATGAGCAGACCTGGAGCCCACAGCCCCTGTAGTGCAGTGGGAAGCCTAAAGGCTCTGACACAGGTGCCCAAAGCGGCCCACCCTGAGGGAAGGGAGAACCCACCTCGGAGAGGAAAGTATTCTGTGGACCAGGGGTCAGCAACCTTTCAGAAGTGGTGTGCCGAGTCTTCATTTATTCACTCTAATTTAAGATTTCACGTGCCAGTAATACATTTTAACGTTTTTAGAAGGTCTCTTTCTATAAGTCTATAATATATAACTAAACTATTGTTGCATGTAAAGTAAATAAGGTTTTTAAAACGATTAAGAAACTTCATTTAAAATTAAATTAAAATGCAGAGCCCCCTGGACTGGTGGTCAGGACCCAGGCAGTGTGAATGCCACTGAAAATCAGCTTGCATGCCGCCTTCAGCATGCGTGCCATAGATTGCCTACCCCTGATGTGGACCTTGGACACTGGTAACTCCCTCTTACTTGTTTGGATTTCCTCACCAGGGGAAGGCCTTGGACTAAGCTGGTGTGTGTGTGTGTGTGTGAATGAGAGGAAGAGGCCAGGGAGGACAGCCTTAAGCAGCTTTGGTGCCAGGTAGCCCAAAGGGCCCTGGATCAGAGGCCAGTGGAGTGGAAAGGCCCAGGCTTCCCTCACCACGTCCCTCTTGGCAGTCAGGGGTTGCAGCTGTGACCACTAGGCCACACTCCCTAACCAGACCCCAAGTGAGGAACGTTACACCTCGGCATCACTTCTCTGCTCATGTCATTTTGAATCAGCTCTGGTGCTATTGTTTGGCTGTAACTTCCAGATAGGACACTGCCTAAGTAACCTTTGACCCATTCTCTCCTCCCTTCACAAATATACCCCAGTTCCAGCTTATACATCCTCATTTTGACAGCTGAGTCTAGAGCTCATGTATTTCCACTTTTATAATTACTCCACTGCTCTTGGTATGCACTACTACCAGCAACACAGAGTGTACGGCCATAGCTTACTAGAAGCATCAGAATTGGTCAGATCAGGATCATCAGTATGGACAGGATGTAGTGACATAGCTGAAGTGTGATGGATGAGTCAGGGCACCTAAAAGAGTTTGGGTGGCTCCAGAGCAGGATGATTGGAGGTCTGTGGCTACTGCCAATTTGAGGGGCAGGTCTGTTATTTGAAACAATGTAGTTTCAATCTAGCTATCCTAGGGTTTACTGCCATGCCAAGCAAAGGTACACCAAAAATAACACTCAATCCTGCCATTTAGTGGTGTGACTCTTGATTTCAATGGATTCACACTGGTATAAAATCAAAGTAACCCAGTTGTGAATCAGGCCCCATGTATCCGAATGGGGAGAAAAGAGTGTGTAGTCCTATTCTGGGGGTCATTTTAACTGAATAAATGTCAACGTAAATTGACACTAAAGCACATAATTTCTTATCAAAACAAAGAGCACCTTGTCCATATAGAATAAATGTCACAGTGTAACTAACTAGCAGAATAGTCAACATATGGAAACCATAATTAAATATGGCTATCTTATAGAAAAACATAGTGTGTTAGAAATAGGATGATCCAGGTTAAGCAAACTGAAAATAATTCAACACTTCTATATGACTACATTGTATTTACGCAAGATCCAACAGTGAAAATTATATTTGTATTTCTTAATAAGAAGAAGGAAAAGTGTGTGTGTGTAAGTTGGAAGGATAATACCTGCAATGATGGAAAGCTTGAAATCACATAACAGGGCCAAAGTTTGAAAGAAAGCTGCGAAAAGCTGCCAAACTTGCAGAGGGTATTAGTCAGTAGGCCTGGGTGGCATGGCAGCATCAGTAGTGGGCTATAGAGTCGTTCACCAGTGTCACTGTTTCACATCCAGTCCATATCAGTAGTGCTCAAAAGTTGTCAACATCTGATGCCTGTTTAGTGGTCTATGTGAAATGACTGGTGATCTCACTCCAGTTCTCAGCAGGTAGGAGCCTATAGCACAAGACTCATCACCAGAAATGGGAATTGTAGAACTGATGAATGAAATTGTTTTTAATTGTTCACTTAATAATGTAACTTCATAAGTAAAGTTTTATGAATGAAACAACATTCATTCATAAAACCGGTTACCCCAATAACTGGCTAATTGACAATTAAGATGCTTGTTAAGAGCCATAGCTGTTGGGTCAGCTGCCTTTGTAAGTTTCACTATCAATCCAATTCCTGCTTAAATCACTGAGACTTGCACTGTTTCAGTATTGTAACTTCTGTTCACCATTTATTACACTTGCCTACATTGTAACTTCTGTTCACTGTTTGCCATCCACTACACTTGTCTATATTGTAACTTTTGTTCACTGTTTGCCATATTGTAATTCAAACCCCATTTTAAAACGCTTACTCCATTTTGTAAAAGCTGGCTCCAACCTTCATTTTTGCAAACCCTGCTGTAATCTTATCAGTTTAGTTTAGATGTGTGAATGAGGTATGGATGGATGATGGAATCAACCTCCAGCCCCAGCCTGTCCTGATGAAATAGAGTTCAAACACCAACGGCTGAAGATGCAGACAAGAGCCCTAACAAAGTAAGAAGAGTCCACCCTAAAAAGAAAAGGTACAATAGAAGGAAGATCAAAGCCAGGTCCGAGGCTGAAAGTCACATCTGCAATTGACGGGTGATCAATCACCAAACCCAGAGGCAGCGTGACACAGCAAGACCTATAGACTCTGGATTCAAACTACAGCCTACAAAAAGGATGGGTGAGATGGAAGACTTTGGAGGGTAACATTCTGCTGCCAACATGGAAGGGCATCAGTGCATGCCCAACAGAGACCCAGCCCTTCCTTGTGCCCGGCTTTCCTGGCCAGTTAGCCGCCACAAGCTACGAACCCAAGCTGCAAAATCAAGCCACGAACTCAAGCTATGTTCAGGACTGGTAACTATGCAGCAGCTGCAGAACATCTGATGGATGGGTGTGTGTGTGTGAATGTGTATGTGTATGTATAGGTATAATGTGTGTGTATAAGGATTAAGATATTAGTTATTGGTCATAAATTAAATTGTTATTATAATAAATGTGGCATCTTTGCCTTATCCCTCTTAATAAGATCCTGCTGGTTTTTATTCTATTGGTATAACAGAATCTTGTTGGCAATCTCAGTAGAGGAGTTAAGGACTGAACAGCACATGGAGACTAAAGCCTGGTCTCCACTACACCGTTAGGTTGACAGTTGACAGAAGACAGCTTATGTTGACCTAATTATGTCAGTGTACACACTACAGACTTGTCCCGCTGATGTAAGGGCCCTGCTACACCGACGGCATAACTCCACCTTCACAAGAAGCATAGGGCTTATGTTGATGTAGTTAGGGTGAAGCCGTGTCTGTGTAGACACTGAATTCCTCGCACGGGCTGTTGGCTGTCTTGTCAACTGACTGCACCAAGGCTCCAAGCTCCCAGCCAGGAGCCCAGCTGCCCCCTCCTCCCAGGCTCTCTGTTCCCCACCAGGAGCATGGCAGCTGACGGGACTCCGAGTGCGGCTCTCCCTGCCTGAGGTGACGAGCGCCAGGTGACTTCCCCCTCACTCCCAACTGGGTGCGGGAAGGTGAGAAGCCCCAGAGGGGGAGTGGGATCCCAACAGGGAGATGAGCAGAGCTGAGGGCCCTGTCTCTCAGTCCCCCACACTGCCCCTCTTCAGTTGGTATAAGCGCTCCTGGTGAGGACACACACTGCTGACAGAAGGAGGGTAGTGTGGACAACTGCGGTGGCTGTAAGTCGACCTAACTTAAGATTGTAGTGTAGACATGCCCTAAGTCATCCACTAATGATTCTATTTCTGGATAGAGGACTATGAAAACAATTGATCATACAAGGTGTTACTGGGCAGCTCCATCTCTCTCATTCTGATAGCATAGACCAGGCCAAAGTATGGTTATGCCCCCACTATGATGGTATAGATACTGTACCTGTGCCAGTCAGTTAGAATGGCCCTGTGAAAGTCAGAAGATCTGCAAAGCTAAGCAGAATTTTCTTCTCTGTGCTCTTACGCTGGGGGATGCTGAATGCTGGCCAACTGTAGTGGGGTTGGCCAGTGTTGTCTTTCTGTACTGTGGGGTTCAGGACCCAGAGGGCAGTCTTTTCAATGTCTTCTGACCAACTACCCCTATTATCCAAAATCCAACTTTGTCCATGGATTTTGTGTCTCTCCTGCATCCTTTGGGTAAACATACCAGTTTGCACAGGTTCTGACTTTTGTTTTTGCTGGTAGATTCTCCTTTCCACTCCCTCAAATGTGAGTGGTGGGCGGGGTCTCAGGGGGAAGAGGCTGAGTGGGGGATGGGGCCTTGGGTGGAGTAGGGGACAGGGCCACGGTCAGAGTGCCGGGGCCCACAAAAGATTAATCTGGCCCTGTGGGTGCAAAGCATCCCCTATTTTTTTCCTTGTGGGTGCTTGAGCCTTGGAGCACCCATGGAGTTGGTGCTTATGCCAGTTTGTACAGCAGTAAGAGATATGTAAGGCCTAACAGGTTTCATAAACTGGCTATGCATTGGGCTAAGCAAATTTTACAGTGCTTCGGCATGGTGCAAGAAGGGGACCCACACCTGATCTAGAGGCAGGATAATGCTTGGATGAGGGCAGGAACCTCAGAGAGATCTGTCTGGCAAGCACCTCTACATGAGTCCTTGACTCTTCTCTTGCTCAACTGTCTGGGGCCACAGATGGAAGGCATTAGGGGTTTCTGAAGCCCACTTTGCTCCTGCGGGGTCTTCTTCAAATTTAACAGAGGATATAAAATAGGCCTTTCCTCTCCACCTCCTAATTGCCTTGGAAGGTAGAACTCTAGAAGTCCCCATCTCAAGACACTGGCTGGCAGCACCATTTCAAAGCTCTGTTCAGCCGTCTACATTAGTTGTGAGGCCCATTCATATTTTCCCAGATACCCTGTTAGAACCCAACCTGTGCTGGGGTACTGAAAAGATGCTCTGTGTGGTCAGTGACCATGTCATCCCAAGGACCTACCAGTCATAAATGTCATCCAGGCTAGGAAGAGTCTCAGACCTCATCTCCAGGAAGGGAGAAGACGTAGATGGATGCACAACAGAGGGACCCTTCCACCTGAGGAACCTCTCCACTGTCCAGAGCTGGAGATGAAGCTCCTGCAGTTGCTGAGCTTCTGGATGCTGCTATCTGAGCCAAGGATCTGACTCTATATTATGTGATTTAGTGGCTGCTGTAGGTGCTTATAATTGAATTCTGAGGTGCCTCACAAACATATCTGCAGGTGCAGAGAGGATGCGAAGTGATGCTGTTTTTTCCTCTCCTCAGCTGGAACTCGAACAAGACACTTTATGATCCAATTAGTGCCTCCAGGAGCTCTCTAATTGCATTATAAAGCAGCTTAGCAAAATCGAAAAACAGAGGTTGCTTTTAACATTGGGAAAAATAGATGTGGTATTTAACTATTCACTCCCCTCACAGTAATTCAGTGGTGACAGGGCCCAACAATCCATCTGTGTGCTTCATAAGGTGCAAAATGTGTTCCACCAACCTACAGATGAATGTTCTTTATTGCTCTATAATCCAACCCTGAAGAATTCTGTGAAGGAATGTAGCTTGTGGCATATGCCTCTTGCTCATTTAGGAAAACCAAAACTGTGCTGCATTCTCTGTGGCCATTTTTAGCCTACTAACTATGCTTTCTTTTGAGTTTTGATACCATGCTCCTCTCCCATCGTGACAGAGATACATTACATATAATGAGCTACGTGTTGCTTTCTACTTCAGAGCTCAACCACTGTATAATACTCATCACATACTTTATTGGTGAGTGGGCAGGAAGAAGACACTGAAATAATATTTAAACTTGTGCTTTTCATCTATCTATCACAAAGTATTTTATATTGGCAGTTAAGCATTATCATCCCATTTCACAGATGAAGAAACTGAGGCACAGAGTTTGTGTGATCCAGGGTAAATCATTTAGAAGCAGAAATAGAACCCAGTCTTCTGCTTCTTAGTTCAATGCCCTTTTCATTATGCCTTAGTTCAATGCCCTTCAGCAAGTTAAAGAAGTATGGGCTGGATGAATGGACGGTAAGGTGGATAGAAAACTGGCTNAGTACTAGGGTTTGTCCCCTCTTTTCAAGATAGGCATTAAAGAGTGAAATGTTTAAAAGCTGATAAACCCTTGAACAGATTGGACATATTCCATCCTTTAGATAGCAGTGTGCATGTGTGTATGCGTGTGTGTGTGCATGCACACACACAAGAGAGGGGCTGCTGGAGAATATAGCTACAAAATCTGGACTTTCACCAACCCTCTTTTTAAAGGAGTTTGGATATCTGGCTTTGGTTCAGTCATGACAGAGATAAGACACAATGGCAAAATTCTGTGATGAGATCAGATTGTGTGCGAAGCCCCCAGGAGTTTCAGCACGTAGCCACTGGTAACAGCAGCAAAGGTAGCTTTAAGCCACCTTTACATCCTTGGGATTCTGGGTTGGTCAGAGACTGAAACAGTCACTTTCATAACTTAGGCCTTGTCTACACTAGCAAGTTAATGCACAGTAAAGCAGCTTTCTACAGTGTAACTCCTGAGGTGTAGACCAGGGGTCTCAAACTCAAATGACCACGAGGGCCACATGAGGACTAGTCCCCGGGGCCGAGGGCCGCATTTACTGACTCCGCCCCCCCGCCGCCCTCGGCCCCGCCCCCCCCCCCCTCCCCGCCCCCCCCCTTCCCCCCCCCTCCCCCCCCCCCCCTTCCCACCCCTTTTCTGCCCCCATTCCAACCCCTTCCCCGAAATCTTCCCTACTCACTGCCTGCACTAGGTGAATTCTTTTATAATTCTGTCAAGCGCTGCAGTGGCATAGAGGAGTCGTAGCACAAGGAAGAATCTCTCCCTGCATGCAGATTCAAGGTTGGATGCCAAACCCTCAAAAGGCTCAGGGGGGTTGGTTTGGGTTCAGTTCTAGTTGTGACATTTTCTAAGCAGCAGAGGACCTACCTATCCACAAACCGTTCGGACTAAAGCCGTCAACCAGACATGCCGAACCTGTGAAAAAACCTCAGAAATTGAGCTAGTTTTTGGCTTAATTGGCTTGTGAGTTGTTTTTTTGGCTTTTAGCTTGTTGCTTGTTTGGCTTGTAGCTAGTTGCTTGTTGCTTCTTTTTTTTTTGATCAGCTCCCGGCAAGGGGGGGCAAGCAGGGGAAAGGGGGGAGAGAGTCAGGGGTGCACAGCGGGCCCACAACAGTCCCAGACTGCATGCAAGGGGGATCTAGTCACATAGAGTGTTGGGGTTCTTAGGGATTGGCTTGTTTTGGCCTTGTTTTGAAATGGGATTAGCTTGATTTTTTGGCTTATTGTGAAAGTCGGGGTGCTTATTTACCATGTGAAAGCTGGCGACTGTGCTGTCAACCCTTGGTGGTTTCACTTCGTAGGGCCTTATGGGAATATTCTTTTTGGTTTTATTCTGCTCAGGCTTGCTCTGCCCTGCACTTTTGCTCTGAGTTTTGGGTTCAATCAAACTCAAAGGCCCAAATTAAAAATCAGTCACAACATGTTATATCACTGTAAAAATCGATAAACCTTACTCAATGTTCCAACAAATCTGGTTTGCATTTCAGGTTTGTTCTTTAATTAAAACAAAACAAAACAAAAACCTGACGTAGTGAATTTTGTTTGGTTTGGGGGTCTTCTGGGGAATGCTTCCTGTAACTAACACCAACAAATGAAATGTGATGTTACCTAAATATGGGGCATGAATGTCATGTTTCTTTCACCAATATGACACCACTTATTTCAGTGAAGTCTGTCCCCATTTCCACAAGCATAACTGACGTCAGAATGAAACTTTACTGTATGCATCATTCTCAGTGGTTTAAAAAATTGCACTGTGTGTGTGTGTGTGTGTGTGTATATATATATATATATGTAAACCACTTTCAAAATATTTTCACTGTGTGGGACAAGGAGGAGACAATATGAGGTTTATTGTTAGAAAAAATCTTGCAGAACATTTCTGGAAACAATACCACTCGTGTGTGTGTGTGTCTTTCTTTCTTTTGGGGGCTTCCCTTTATGGTGGTATATTCCAAAAGCTGTAATAAGAAAAAAATCTGCCCTCTTTGTCAATCTGTCATGAAATGTATTTCAGCTCAATCATTATGCTCCAGGGGTTTATGGAAATCACAAAGCATCTCATTCAGATGAAGAGTCTGACACTATAAGAAGTACAATTCGTATCTTCAATTTTTGCCTTCAGCATGAAAAGAGGCTCCTAAGCCTTTCTGAAGCTGAATCACTAATGCTGTCTAATAGTCTACATCTGGCCCATGCTGTTTCTGTAAAAGTTGTTGTGATCAGCAATGCATTCAGTGACATACTAACCTTCTTGCCTATTAAGGCATGAAATTAGTGGTGACCAAAAGTCATTTTCATGAAGGTGGTTTGGCAGGCTATGTTTAGCAAGTTGGCAGTCTCAATGCGGTTTTCACATCCATGTCCAAATGTTGTCACCATCATGAATGTCTGAGGTGGAAAAAATGTGCTATACCATTTAGTTCAGCCCCTACCAGTGTAGGGTTGTTCCCCATAATATATTTTCCACAGCTTACAAGAATCATACAATATATTGACAACAATCTGAGCAGTATCGGCCCTTATTTACTCTGGGTATAAAGATGCTGTCCTCCTTTGTAAAATGTTTGAGATCTACTAATGAAACATATAAGCACTAGAATTATTATTATTATTTTTATTTATTATGATGGGTATTATAATTGAGATTAGGGTCCCATTGTGCTGTACAAAGACATAGTAAGAGACAGTCCTTGTCCCATAGAGTTTACATTCTAAAGCTTTAATGCTGTGACCCTAAAACTCTTCAATGCCAGATATCAAGGGATTTACCCAAGCAGTACCCTAATCCTGGTATATTCATGCTGGTTCACCAAAGACTGTCATGTAAGATCTTAAATGAAAGCCAGGATCACACTGGTCATTAATATTGTTGTGAAATGTATGTACAGATACTATGTAAGTAGGTATATATGTATAGTGAAAATATGTTCCTAAAGTCTATACCAAGGCAAGGTTGACAAACCGGTTTCTGCCAGACAAAGGATGTATATTCACCTGTCTCTTAGTTCACATGTAAATTGAGTTTTTGAAGACAACACAATGGAAGCCCATTTTACATACAAAATCAACAGGAGGATAGGATATCAGCAGGAAGACAGGACACCAGAGAAGGAACCTCAGGGGGTTGTCCTGTCTCTGGGGAGAGGATGAAATTTGGGGAATATAAGAATGCGACACAAAGATGTCTCTTTATCCTGCATCTACAAAATAATCAGGCAGTGCCATTACATTCATTAAAACAGGATCACACCCAGCCTGGTTGAAACACTGCAGAAGATGATTTGGGATGAAATTAGCTTCTTTAGACAGACGGTTAATCTGCTAAATTCAGCTTCTAGAAAGCATGTTCTTACTTTGGTTTTATATGTAACCTGTTTGTTTTATCCTTACTCACGATCTCTTAAATTTTGCTCTTTGATGATAAATTTAAATTGTTTTCAATATAAAGATACCTCGTGCTGTGATATTAAGTGGTGAGCCTGAGTTGAACTTAGTATACGCCATCCTTTTGGGAATAGCAGATGTAGTATTCTGTGAGTGTTCAGGGGATAAGGGACTGGATACTACAAGGGAATACATCAAAGGGGCTCGGGGACTGGGGTACACCAATTGTTAGCCTTCAAGGCAAAGGAAGGGTTGGCAGAGCACCGAGGAGATTGTCTGGGTAGCTAACAGGCTAGTGGTGCCAGGGAGCTGACACCCATTTGTGCACAAGTAAGGGAGGTAACATGGTGACTCACAGTTCTGGGCACCCCGGGAACTCACAGATGCACCAACAACCAGGCACATGTGTCTGCCCCTTTGGTTCTCAGTGCAGGGTCAGAGCCTACATAGATCAGGCAGACACACAATAACAGCAAAGAAACGTTCTCCTCATTTGACATATGGAGAATGGAGACACAGAGAGTAAATGACTTGCCCATCAGAACTCAGTGGCGAAGCTGGGAATTTAATCCAGTTCTCCTGACTCCTAGTCCAATGCCTTGACTATAAAATCATCCTTCCTCCTTCCCACCCTATAGGATGTCTTCTGAGCCCTAGAGATAATCCTCCTAGGTCACTAGTGATATGCAATAGTCAGGATCCTATGCTGCATTTGTTCTGTTGATAAACAAAGGAATTCAGTTTACACTCCTCTGTCTCGCACTTCTGCTTAGTACTGCATTAAGCAAGGTTTTGAAGAAAATCACTCTCCTTTTAACTGATACGCATTTAAAGCTTTTGTGTCAAAATTAATTGTGTTGGGGGACAAATGATCACAACTGGCAGAAGATAACATTTTTGTGAGTCTGCTCAATAAATAAATAAAAAATGAAGGAAAACCCTTATTTTTTTCTGTTACCCCACCCCCCATGATATGAAAAGTAGTTACCACAGGAGACAAATGGTTATTCCATTACCTGACTTGCTGAAAAATGGCGGAATTTCATCCTGTGCCAGATTTGGAAAATTTAATAACTCTGTCGCTGTCAGAATGTCACTGTGTTCCTGACAAAATCTGGGACCAACATTTTCAAATGGACATGCCTAAATTTGTCAGCTGAATGTACAGTGAGAGTCTGATACAAAGTGTTGTATATGAGTTGGCACTGCACCTACTTCTTTGACTTTAGTGAGGTTCCAGGCAGGCACAACTTACTTAAGGATTGAGGCCATCGACGACTAACAGATTCTACATAGATGCCCAAATATGAATTTAAGTGCCTAGCAGTGAGCACTTATTGTTGAATTTGGATATGAACATGCTGACCTGGTGCAGGAAACAACCTGGGTAATATTCCAACTCCTCCATTCCTCCCCCTTGGTCCTGGCTCAGATTTTCTCTGGTAACTTGTGTTTTGGCTTTTTGCTTCTCTTCATCCTAAGTAAAAAAAAGGAACGTGAATAAGGGAAGATGAAGAAGCAATTGGATCCCATTGGTAGTAATGAAAAACATGGTGGCTTATGCTAGTACTCGCAAAGATGGTCTCTCACCAGGCAGAATGGTGCATGATAATGGGCCAACCATTTCTAAGGAAGCTGCTCACAGTCCAATTCTATTTGACAAATGTTTTCCAAATTCTGTTCTTTTTAAATATAACAGAAAAAAAGTGAAGGAAATATTTTTTTCAGACCGGGATAAACATCTTTCCTTGAGCTCCACTATATCTTCATTAAGGCCTAAAGATACATCACCAAAGTTTATTGGCCAAAAAGCCAGGGAAGGAATGACAGCAGCACTTGACCTCCTCCTTGTGATTAAAGTGCATTGGAAAAATTCATGTAGTCAGCAATAAATTATTTCCTGCTCCCTAAAAGGAAACCAACTGTGCATCCAAATTCTGATCAGAGGTGTGCCTTGTCTGTGCAGTCATGACACTGCAATATATGAAGAGCTGCTGAATAGTCTGAGTTAATGCTGTAGTTCCAGGACATGAAGCAACCGGGCAGATGAAAGAATTCCTAGGGAGTTCCTAAGTCCTGCATATGGTTATGAATAACTATACGTTTTCACTTCCTGAATTTCCACAGGTGAAAACATTAAGAATCTTTTTTTGACAAATCACAATCTTGCCCTTGGAAGATGCTCATTGCAGAATTTCTCCAACACCCTTAGGTAGTTCTTTCACCCAGCATAGTCGGACTCATTCTCCTGTGTCTTGCACTTTGTGCCCCAGTCATTTACATCTGTGCAGAGTGTGGGTGTATAACCCTTCTGGTTGGGTGAAAAATGCTACTGGTTTTGCATTGATGTAAGTGACTATGCACAATGGAAAGCAGTGAAGAATTAGGCCCAGAATGTCAGAACTGTTTAGTCTGTGTCTGAACTAGAACATATGTTGTTTGAGACAGGGACTATATCATCTTGTGTGTTTATACAGAGCAGAGCAAATGGTTAGCAAATTGTTAAATATTAATGTTATGAGATTAACCTCCAACCTTCATTTTAAAATAAGTTCATCATGAATTCCCAGCTAAGATAAAATGATACATGAGCCCACCCAGAAATTAGCATAATTTGGGTGGAGGGTTCTGTTGGGTATTATTTGACCAGAGATGTGTGTCAAAGAGAGACAAGTTGAAGACAAGAAACAGAGACACAGAATAGGCAGCTGGCAACTCAACCCTGGAAAAAGCTTAGAGAGAGAGCTGGCTGAAAAGAGTGTTTTGGGTGCTGTGGGCAAGGACCTTGTCCCCTGTTTGGCTTCTTCTGTGTTCAGGGAAGCAGGACATTGTACATTCCTTGTAAATAAAAAAGATTGCATCAATGAAAATACCAGACTCCATCATCAATTTCTTCTCCCACCTGGAACACCCGCAGAGCCTCAAACTTTGACTAGCTGCTCAGGTCAAAAGGGGTAACAATAATTTTGCCAGAGATGTAAATGTATTTCCATCAGAGACACCATGGGCCAGGTTCTGCCTGGGCTTTACATGGGTGTATAGTGGGAGAGCCCAGTCACCCTTTCCATAGCCCACCTAGGGGACGGGTAATATTCCAGTTCCTGGTCTTTTACGGAATGCATTGCCTGCTCACTCACTATTTCCCTGGGGACATACAGTCTCGCAAAGGGTCCATGTAGGAGAACTGGCCAGACAAGCAAGGGGGGAGTATTCTGTACAGCATGAAGGGATCAAGTATCAGGGGGTAGCTGTGTTAGTCTGTATCCACAAAAACAATTTTTCAGGTGCATCTGAAGAAGTGAGGTTTTTTACCCACGAAAGCTTATGCCCAAATAAATCTGTTAGTCTTTAAGGTGCCACCGGACTCCTTGTTGTTTTTGTTAGCATGAAGGGATGTAATAGTGCAAAGTCCCCCTATGCATCAGAGAGCTGCTAGAGGCATTCTGGATTGGTTGGCTGGACTCTCAGAACCCTTCCTATGTGCAGCCTGTGTGGAATTGGTACAATCTAGACGGTGTTTGCATGGGAAATGGCAACCTATCATCCTAATGCAGATTGTAATTGTTCACAACTTTTCTCCAGGTGAAATGTTGCCATTTTCTATAGTGAATTAGTCAATTTTATTATGAGGATGGTTCCAACCCACCCCCATCTGCCACAAGGAAATGGTTGGTTCCTACTCATAATAAAGCTGTCTTTCAGATGAGTGAAAAACCGCAAAAGGCTGGAGACAAGACTTTAAAATGTCTTTATTTTTCACAAAAATAGAGCAAACATCTCTTTTCTTTTTTTCATCCAGTTTTTCTGATATTGCAATTTTTTCCCCACCCTGGTCTAGTCTTAAGTCACACCTGAGGTTATATTCTGATGGCCCTTTGCTGGTTTTAAATCAAACTGAACCCAATTTCCTAAGCTGTAACAATTAATGGGAAGCACAAAATAGTTCAGCATTTAGCACAGAAAGGAGGCCATTTCCACATGCCTTAGCAGCAACAAACAAGAAGCCTGACTAAATTAGCTCTTTGGTGACTTTTAAAATTCTTTAACTATCTCTTTCACATTCTCTTTGATAAACTCAAAAAGATGTCCAGTCATTTTACGTTTTCTGTTGCAATTGCCCTGATAATGTTGATTTGAGTGTGTACATCATGGTAGAGTATTTACCAGTCTTTTTATATTTGGATCAAATCATCTGTCTCTATATTTCTAATGGAGCTTTAGAAACCTATCCTTTAATTTTTTTTAATTCCTTTCTTTTCCCAGACATCTGGGTGAAAATACAAATGTTTCATAAACAAGTCTTCCCTGTGATTTATTACATTGTCTTCATGATGGAAAGGCCGATCAGTAACTGAATGGGATTGTCAGGTTCCATGGTCCACTCTGTAGCAAATGCAACAGGATCAGTGGCAGGGAGTCTAAATGAAAGAGAGAGAAAAGGAAAACAGAGGTGCTTGCAATAACATGTGGAAAGAAAAATGCTGTGGGCCTGACCCAGCTTCTGTTGAAAGTCAATGGGAATTTGGCCAATGATTTCAGTTAGGATCAGGGACTTGAATGTTCTGTGAGGCCCATATTTTAGCAAACCTTAGAACTGGGAAAGGATAGGAGAAAACATCCATTGCATTGGAAAGTAATAAAATAAAATAGAAATATGTGTGGAGAAATAAACTGTTATCACTGCAACTCCTCCCTCTTTGCATTTATGTGACACCTATAATCTGAGGATCTCAAAGACTTTTACAAATCTAATTAAATTATCACATATAAGCAAATCTCATCAGGGATTTACAGTCAGCTGGTTGCCAACTCACATGCAAGGAAAGGGCAATGAAATTAAGTGCTCCTGTTTCTCCACTTTCAAAATCAAGTACTTGCCTAATTTAAATATTAAGGCTGAATTCCCAAAGTTCCTATTGCCAAATAATCGAGTCCCTTTTACACGTATAAATGAGCTCAAGCCATGCCTGAATAAAAGATTTAGGGCTTGATCTAAAATCAGTGGAAAGACCCTAATGGGCTTTGGATCACATTCATAAAGAGCTGACATTTCCTCACATCCTATCCTATCCTGAATCTGATATAATTTCTCTTATGTTGCATATTATAATGAAGAGACTTGTCTCAATTTTTTCAGTACTTTAACATGTTTTCAGTTATTATTCATGTTATTTAATTCCCAGTAGTATTAACTCCTGGTTTCACTTTGGTATGATGTAATATACCAAGGCTAAAAAAAATGTAAGTGTGGTCCTATCATCTACTTTATAACATTGAGTATTTTTAAACTGTCATTTTCAGGTTAAGAAGCATCGGCCAAACTGTGCTCTCAATCACACCTGTGTCAATGTGAGATAATTCTATGAAAGGATTTACACCAGTGTAACTGAGAACAAAATTTGGCCCTATATGTTTAAAAAAACATGATGTCCTTATCTGTGTTAACAATACCTGAGACCATTAACAAACTGAACGAGCTCTCAAAAACTAATTTATTTTTTATTATTGATGCTGATTATTTACATTTTGTGTTTTGCTCAGGTTGGGCAATGAAAATGGATTAGTCAATTTTACTTGCCTTTTCAGTGAGTTTTAGATTCAGCCCATCACGCATTAGCAGAAGCCAAGGAATGTTTAAATTCAAATATTTAAAAAAAGTTCCTATTAGAATTTTAAAAAATGGGGTGTATGAAAACATTTCTATTGTCTTAAGGTTAACCCTTGTTTTAAGAAACACTAAAATTTTAGCTTAGATCAACCTGTCAGTATCCTTTTAAGGTGTCAGGAAGAAATCTTGTTTATATTGTTTGGCATATTTTCAATGCATCTTAACATTTAACACTCTTTACCATTTCATATTCATTGGTTTATAGCTCCTCTTGTTCTGTTGTAAGACAACGTCTGATACATCACAGAAAATATAGGCTTATGGTTGAGTTCTGTTTTTTAATTACAAGGCTTCTTATACCTGCTCCACTAAGGGTCAGACTGTGATTTACTCTGCCTCCCGTCCACCCTATGCAAGGGCTACGCACAATAGTGGTTCCTGTGTTCTCCCAGGGCTTGATTCATCCCCAAACGAGCAAGGATGAAGTGCAGATGAGACATGGCTATGTTCTTCCATCTCCTGAGGAGATGATTAAGTAAGCTGGATATTTAAAGTCTGACTACAAATCCTCTCTAGGATGAGGTGGTGTCATTTTCATCCAAAGCAATGGTACAGTGTGCATGTTCCCCTGTGCTTTGGAAACACAATCCCTTGCAGAGCTCTCCCCCATGTCCACAATTGGGTCATTCTCTAGATTAAACAGTCTGGCCTGAAAGGCGATTGTGACGCATGACCAGAAAGGGTTAAGCATCCTGAAGAATAAATTACTCAAATTCAACCCTTAAAGACATATGGGGAGATCATGTTTGTGTCTTTGTGTATTTACATATATATATATATGAGTAGTGGTCAACAATGTAATCAACAGTCCCTGTCTATGCTGTATTCCAGGGGTCGGCAACCTTTCAGAAGTGGTGTGCCGAGTCTTCATTTATCACTCTGATTTAAAATGTATTATGCGTGCCAGTAATACATTTTAATGTTTTTAGAAGGTCTCTTTCTATAAGTCTATAATATGTAACTAANATGAGTGCCACTGAAAATCAACTCGCGGGCCGAAGGTTGCCTACCCCTGCTGTATTCTGTTAATTCAGAGATCAAAAGAACATCCTAGCATTTAAATGANACTCGCGTGCCGAAGGTTGCCTACCCCTGCTGTATTCTGTTAATTCAGAGATCAAAAGAACATCCTAGCATTTAAATGAATTGTAAACACGGAATATCGCTGTATTCATCTCTTTTTGAAATGTATAGCAAATCATCTGTGAATGGTGAGAAACAGGCAATTGCCTTATGTTCATTTGTATAGCTAAGTACCATGGACCTACTTCAAAGTCGCCCTAATTACCTATTGTAAGCCAAGGTACTCTGACTTCTCAAAGAAGGCTTGAAATTGTATAAAAGATCCTTGGGTCCCAATCCTTTTTAGCTCAGATCTGCTTGAAGTTTCATGCAGGGGAAGCCTAAGCCACAAGGACTGAGATCCCAGTTCTGACTGGACCGCTTTGAAATATAAACATTGGACTATAACCTATGGACTATTCTGAAAGAACTTTTTGCAACTAGCTTTGCAAGAGCTCACCATCTCTGCTACGAATCTGAAGATTACTCATGTCTGTATGTATATTGATCTTTTAACCATACTCTCTCTCTTTTCTTTTTAAATAAATTTTAGTTTAATTAATAAGAATTGGATGTAAGCGTGTATTTGGGTAAAATCTGGAATATTCATTAACCTGGGAGATAGTGTGTCCGATCATTTGGGATTGGTAGAACCTTTTCTTTTATATGATGAAATAAGATTTTCATTAATCTCACCATATCTGACTTGGGTAACTAGATGGAGGCCTGAGGCTGGTTTACTTTAAGGGAACTGTGTTGTGGACTTCTGAGTAACCAGTAAGGTATAACAGAAGCTGTTTTGTGCTGGCTTGATAAATCTAAGTATTGGAATATCCACCAGCTTTGGGGATTGTCTGCCCCATTTGTTGCAATTCACCCTAATTGAGTTACCTCAGCTGGCTCCCCTGGGATTCCGGTCACAGCGATATTAATCCCTGAGCAGGCAGGATTGGCAGGTGTCTGTTTTTTGACTGGAAAGTCTGGTTGAAAGGGGACCTGTGCAGTGTCTGGTCAGTACTGCTGACTGGACACCAAAACTCCGGTTACCACAGTAGCCGGTTTCTGCTGCTGGGAGGGTGGGAAGAGCAGCTGCTGCTGGAGGAGTTCAGTTGATGGACTGGAGAGAAGCTTAGGAATTGGCTCCCACCTCCGGCAGAGAGGAGGTGTAGGTACCGCCTTCTCAGACTCCAGGGACTCCAGCTCCAGAGACCAACACCCCTCCCCCCATGTCCCGATTACCCCTGGCTCCTTGCTCTGGGGACTGCTCCCCCTCTCCTCCCGCCATTCCCCAGTTGCCCCGGACCCTCACTCCAGGGACTGACCTGCCCCACCATGTCCCAATTGTCCCTTACTTTGAGAACCGACCCCCCCACACACACCTTGCCATGTCCCAATTGGGCAGGTAGGCTCTGCTTCAGTTCCTCCCAGCCCTGCTCTGCAGGTGGCAGGTGAGTCCTGCAGAAGGGGGGAGTGAGAGACGGCATGGAGGTGGGGTGGGATTGTAGTATCTGGTTTTGAATAATTGGAAAGTTTGCAACCCAGCAGGCCAGCATAGACCTATGCACCACTTAAAAGCCACTAAAATTGTCAATGTACGGCTTAATTGGGGCTTAAGTGCTGCATAGGCCATATGTTGGCTCTCTGCAGAGAGGACAATTTCACCTGCAGAGAGCATTTTGCAGGGATGTTTGAAGCGACCTTTCTCTTATCACCTATTAATACTTTCAAACAAAAGTTTTACTATGCTCCATTTGGGAATTATGCAGATTAAGTGAGAATTGCCTGTGCCAGAGTATATTTCTTCAACAAACATGCAGTTACTGATAAGCAGTAAAGGTAAATGATATGACATGGAAACAAGAAAGCATTATAACCTGTACTGTATTATTACCTATCCGGAAGATTTATTTGGCCAATATACCAACGCTCAGGGGACTTGAAATAGTGTAGCAGGTTTCAAACATAACTGTAGCATAGTGTGTATTCTTCATTTGCATTGAAAATGTGTCATTTTACTAAAGGTAAAGGAAAGCTACAATAAGTAAGGGAAAACTAAACTAATTATTTAAAGTGACAAATCTGGTTTGAAGTAGGCCCATATTACCACTGGGCTTTTTTCAGTTGTGAATGACTTTCAGCTTTGTTTAAAATTGGTGATTAATGACCCTCAATAAATGTTTAGGAAGTTCCATTCAGATATGTTTATCGACCTTCTTGGCTCTGCCAAAATAGTTCTCTCATGAGATTTTCAGTGAATCCTGCTCTGCTCATGTTGGAAATGCTAGAATAATGTTTTTTTCTCATGGTATTGTGATGCCTCCACTTCTGCTCAGAACATGTGAAAGTGAAAAATAAGCCAGAAATAAATGAACCCAGCTTCTTCAAACCTCAGAAAAAGTTTTCTTCTGATTCCATTCCCATGGACGTCAATCTAGGGTTTGGTTTAAATTTGGGGATTAAGGTTCAAGTCCAGTTCTTAGTTTATTTATTTTTATTGAACCCATTCATCCATCCATTTAAGACACCCTCTCTCCCCCCCCTCCCCCATGTATACTTTCACAGGTATGATCAATGGAGCTTCTTGAGCTGATGCCCGATTGATATAAGAGAGAGGGTACAGCTGGCAGGGCATTCTCTATTAGGGCTCTGGATCGTTGGAATGCCCTATGTCTGTGACATCCTAAGCTTTAGTCTTCAAAGCCCGCCTTTTCTCTCTTGCTTGTGAAGAGGGAGGTGTCGGATGAGGCTCATTAGTGGTGATATGGGACTCTGCTGGGGACCGTGTAAGTAGGTTGATTAGATCTTGGGGTGTTTACATTGTTGCTACGTTATTTGATTTCATTGTGGTAAAATTCAGGGTGAAATTTTCAAGATTACATCAGTACTCAGTAGGTTCCTAAGTCCCATTTTCAAACAAAACTTAGGCAATTAGGAGCTAATTGGTGGTAAAGATAATGGCTGAGACATTTACAGTACAAGAAGAGTATGAAAGTGCCCTCAATTCTGGGTCAACTACATGTTGCACTAGTCCCCCTGTGTCAGTTAGAGTGGCCTGAAGGCTGGTGCAATTTGCACCTGCAGCTAATTACCCAAAAAGCCTCTTATGTGGCAGCTAGAATCACCAAGGCTTAGGGAAGTCCAACCCATCCTCCCTTTCCGCGAGCTATACCCTGTATTTCAGCAGCTGCAAGAAGGAAGGCTTGAGCCACAGTTAGAGTATTAGTCTTTGACTTAGAAGACCGAGGTTCAATTCCCTTCTCATCCCTGAATCTATGTGTGATCTTGGGCCAGTCACTTAGTTTATGTCTACACCACAATTAGACACCTCCAGCTGGCCCATGCCAGTTGACTCAAGCTAAGCCTAGACATCTACACTGCCATTAAACAGCTCCACAGCGCAATCCCAAGTTGGGTTTTTAATTGCCGTGTAGACACACCCTTAGTTATTCTGGCACAGATCTTCAATGGGAGTTAGGTGCCTAAATACCTTAGAAAATCTGGGCCTCGAGGCCTCAGTTCTCCATCTGTAAACTGGAGATAATAGCACTCTGTGACACACCTGTGATGGGATCCATATATTTAGCATAACTAATGAATACAGTTAGCAGAACCCCAAGCTGCTGGATAGGGAGAAAGGGGAAAAACTGCCTCCCTCAACATTTCCACTGGTGTAGGTATCATGTAGTGAGATTCCTTTCCCAGGGTCCCTGTACCAGAATGGAAGAGTTATTTGGCCCATAAAATCTGAGCCCCAAAAAGAGAAGAACCTCACCTATTTTTTGTGTTGTGTTTTGCTTAAGGCTGCCTAGTCTAAGGCACTAGTCCTGCAATGAGTTGTACATGAGCAAATCCCTGTGCTTATGCAGAGACTTGTTGACTTCAGTGAGGTGCCAGACAGACACCTGGATCCACCTGTGTGGAGCTCCTTCCAGGACTGGGACCCAACACACTACATTAGAAATGCCTGCGGCAGGGAAGTAGGGTGGAGGACATGTTTAAACAAAATTGATCTTTTTCCATTTTTATGTGTTTATTTAATCATTTGCCCATCAGACTGTCATATGGTAGAAATCCAATTTACAAATAGTTTTAGTAGTATTTTTCCAGTTCTAATTGTCATGCTCTTGGAGAATGCAGAAGTCAAGGACTGGAGCCCACTAATAGACTTCTTGTCTTTGCCTAGACTAGCATTTTACTGCTGTGCTACCACCTGGGGTAGCAATGGCGAGAGACTACCGAAGATTGGACTCAAGCATTTTGTGACCACCATGCCATCGAGCTCCATGTACAACAGGGCTAGACAATACGGCAGTGAAAAAGCCAGTGACCAATTTGTACTGACTCTCCCACTGTTGCTACCACTGATAGAGCTGTAGTGCAACAGTGAGATGATTTAAGAAAAATACCAGTGTAGACCAAGCCCTTTTGGTTGAAGCTGTAATTTTACGTTACACTTGCAGTCTCATTCAGGCAGCTCCTGGATGGGTTAAGAAGAGGTTCAGATAATCTCAAGCATCACTGGTTTAAATTGCCTTAAATTATCCCAGACTTTATATTTTCTTACATTACCAAGAATGATGATGTGTGTCAAGTGTACTCAGTTTTAGTTTTTTACTAGTCTCCTCTAGATAAATTCAGTTGAGGTGCATGAATGCCTATGCAGCTTGAATAACATCCTCTGTCTGTATTATTGTTTTAAACTTTACCAAGTTATTTTATTGTTCAGAAAACTGCCTTTTCTTAAAATCGGAAACTAAAATGTCTTTGTTGAACCAATGTCAGTTCTCTTGGTAAAATTAAGGTATATGTTAGGTTAGTAATCATCAGAACAATGTAAAGGCAGCCCTGAACCTGCACTTTGAAAACTGGTTAGGGTTCACCATCAGAATGAAAGGAAAAAAACTATTCCAATAATTAATCTTGTCCATATTCTGTATTATGGATATAACAGTCTCCCATAAAGCCCCTGATCCTCCAGACTTGTGCATGTGCTTAACCTTAAGCATGCAAGTAGACTTTAAGTGAGGCCTGTGCATAAGTGCTCTCATGATTGAGGCCAAACGCATGTGAATATTTGGCTGTTGAAGGATGCGGGTGAGCTTTTAGCTCAATGATAAATGCTCATCCTTTCTCTGTATGGTGCACTTGACACCATTCACCACTGTGCCTGTAACAGAGTGGCAGACTCTAAGGCCCTGATTCACAAAGCTACCTAGGTGCCTAAATCTAGGGATTAGGGCCTAAATACCAGTTTTAGGCTACACTGTGATCCACCGAACCCCCACTCAACCCTATAGGTGCTAAACTCCATGCCTAAGTTTTCAGGATAAAAGTTCCCTGTGTGCCCAAATTTCTGCCTCTGGGCATGCTCCCTGCTGCCTCACTCTAAGTGTCTAGACACCTATCTCCTGCGTAAGCCCCAGAGTGATCCACAAACCAGGGGAAGATAGGCATTTGGCCACCAATCTCATGTGAGGGACCCAATCCAATAGGCATGCTCAGAGGCTGCCAACCAGATCAGATCCCATTCAAAATGTGGCTGCCGGAGGAGGAGGTGGTGATGCTGCCCACACCGTAACTTTTAACCTCATGGTTAAAGCAATCACTTAGGATGGGGAGACTCAGATTCAATTCTCCCCTCTCTCCCAGATGGGGAGAAAGGATTTGAACACGTCTCCCACCTCTCAGGAGAGTGCTCCAACCATTGAGCTATGAGATAGTCTGGTGTGGGGCTCCTTCATTGTCTCCTGTTGAAGCTGTTCCACTGTGGATTAGATAATGAAAAAGTGATTGGAGAAGTGGGACTGGACCATGGATCTCCCACCTCCAAGATGGGTGCCTTACCCATTTGATTACAGTCATTCTCTGGCTGGCCAAGTGACTGTTCCAGTGTGGATAAAACCTTAACTAGTCCCTCAACCATTGGTTAATCATGGGAGATGTATTGTCTGCCAGGGAAGCTGGCTCATAGAGAAGATCGGGGACATGAGGTACCAGAACTACAACTCCCATGAGACACCAGCAGTAGCATTTCCAAATAAAAATATTTAAGTTTTTAGGCATTTGTTCAGTTTCCCACCAAAAAAAAAAAAAATTAGTCAATTTTCCACTTAAAAACTGTTTCAACATAACATTTTCAACCAGCCCTACTTGCAGGATCACCCCCTGGGTGAAAGAGACCTCTGTGTAGAGTGCCAGTACAAAGCTTATGTGTTGCTTAAGTGAGATTTAAGTGGTACATTGACTCTGTGCTGGCCCTTTGCATGGGGATGAATGAATTGGTATAAGATACTCTATGAGCTTTAGAATAAGAACTGTCAGGGTTAGTACCACTTTTGAGGTTTTTACATTCAACTGCTGTTTTACCTGGCTTGTAGGTAGCCTGGGCAGACTTAATTAGGCTAAGCGCAGTCTCCTGAAATCCTCAGCACTAAACTGATCCTGATGAGCTGTGGTTGCAGCCCTAGTTTTACAGGCATTGTATTACCGCTGGTCTTTAAATGCATACTTAGAGGGACAGAAAAAGTTTTTCACTTTCTCTGATGCTTCATAGGCCAGTGACCTTTATAAATGACAGCAAATCTCTGCTGAATGACAGATGAAGGAAAAGAGGAAAACATTAAGATATTTTGTCCTACTTTTTTTGTGGCATGTTGAAAACAATCACAGGCCCTATTTGTCATGCTCCAGCTTCGTCTCCTTTCCCCGGTAGCGTCTGACAGGCTGAATGAAGAAAGTGTAAGTGAAGATGAATTGGCAAAGGTATCGCTTCTGGTCTGTCTAATTTTTCCCTAGATGAAAAATATATATAATATCAGATCGGTTAAGTGAAAGAAATATTAAGATCAAGGAGGTGGGGCGGTTGAAATAGGAACTCCGTGAGCAATTTAAAAATCAAACGAATAAAGCTGAATAAATCTGTCTCTCTCATAATTTAAGTAGTTTCTGCCAGGTATTTATATCATTAAAATAATAACCAGCTTGTTTACGCTGAAATGGAACACACAGAAAAAAACAGTTCTCAGAGCAAAGGAAAATACCGGTAAAATTTCCCGAACAGTGAGGATTATTAGACTGTAGAATCATCTCCCAAGGGGAAAGACGTCTTTTTGCTCTGATTCACTTAGTACTAGACTGGGAAAAACACTCAAAAGCAGCCTGTAGAGAAAAATCCTGCATTAAGTAGAGGGATTAATGAGATGACCTGCTAGGTCTTTTCTATTTCTAGATTCTATGAGTTAGTGTGGAGCAGACATTTTAAGGATTAAAGTACAGATACTCCTGCATTGGGATGCTAGACATAAGAGTCCTTGGAGTCCTTTCCTTAGTTCAGCCATATGGGGTCAGGCTTAGTCTGTCTGTTTCAGGAATCAGGGTCTGCAGCTGTACCTGGGACCAGCTAATTGACCTACAGACAAACGCCCTGATTGACCAGACACCCTGAGTGGCTGAGAGGCATCCCAGGCCTGCTCTTAAACCCAGAAACCGTAGTAGGCCAATGGCTGCTCAACTCTTATATCTGCAACTGCAATCACTTCCCTGCCTGCCTTGTTCCCACCAACCCTGCTCTGTTCCTGACTCAGGCTCTAGTTCCTGGTTCCCAGCTCTGGCTATGACCCTTTACTCTGACTCCTGATGCCTGACTCTGATTCTGACTCTCTATACCAGGGGTCGGCAACCTTTCAGAAGTGGTGTGCCAAGTCTTCATTTATTCACTCTAATTTAAGGTTTCGCGTGCCAGTAATACATTTTAACGTTTTTAGAAGGTCTCTTTCTATAAGTCTATAATATATAACTAAACTATTGTTGTATGTAAAGTAAATAAGGTTTTTAAAATGTTTAAGAAGCTTCATTTAAAATTAAATTAAAATGCAGAGCCCCCCNGATTGACCAGACACCCTGAGTGGCTGAGAGGCATCCCAGGCCTGCTCTTAAACCCAAAAACCGTAGTAGGCCAGTGGCTGCTCAACCCTTATATCTGCAACTGCAATCACTTCCCTGCCTGCCTTGTTCCCACCAACCCTGCTCTGTTCCTGACTCAGGCTCTAGTTCCTGGTTCCCAGCTCTGGCTATGACCCTTGACTCCTGATGCCTGACTCTGATTCTGACTCTCTATACCATTCCTGGCCTCTAGCTGTCACTGTGCTGCCCACTAGGCCTGAGCGCACATGTCCCAGTTCATGACAGTCTGCCAGCACTCTGTGGGAGTGTGATGGTTGGCTCTGCCTTCTTCCCATCTCAGTGGCTGCCTACATGAAAGTTTCAAGGTTCCATGGTGGTACTTAGAAAGAAGACCGGGCTACGGTCAGCAACATTCCCTCTATTAGTAAAATAGATCCTAATATCTAGGCCTGTGTGTGTGCTATCTGAGTGTGTTATGGCTGCCATATTAGTTGTTGGAGTCCCTGTGCTGTCAGTCCCTCATTATTAAGTACAGTTCTGTGGTATACCTTGAGTAGGAAAGACACTAGACCACACTTGTGCATACACATCGCTAGATTCAAGTAAAGAGAGAGAGGAGTTGTTGTTCCATAAAAAATAATACAAAGCGGTGTTTGTTCATCAGGTAATATTCTGCATGCAGATTGTGGGCAAGCTGAGGCATGATGTTGATAAAGAGTCTCCATACTCTTGAAGTATGTGTTTGTTGGAACAAAATTCCATGGGTTCTGAAATACTGGCATCCAATCAGAATGTAACTTTCAACAAGCCATTTTACAAACTTCGGGGCTGTGATTCTTTCTGCAATGGGAGCTTTGCCAGTGACTTAAATGAGAGCAGGACTGGCTCCTTAGTTATCCCATCATTTATAAGTCGGTTTGGGAGAATGATTTTTTTTACATAATTATGATGCATACTATTGATGTTTATTTTAAGCATTTTTCTATTTGTATCGATTTTAAATTTTCACAGTTGCAGGAAATTATGGTGGGAGGATAGACAATAATTTAAGGACTATATGCTGAGGTTCAAGAAGTTAAAGCTTTATAACCATTAAATCACAAATGGCCAACATCATAGGTCAAAATAAAGTAAATATCCTTAACTCAAACTCTAATAAGTTCCTAGCAAGGGAAAAAACTGCTGCTTATCTGTAAATTTCAGGTATTATCGATGGAAATATTTGTTCATCATTTTGTGACAGTACGGTGAAATAAATGTTTACCAGCATTTACTGATAAAACTGTAATCCTTCCAAGCCTTTTTGTAATACAGAGCAGAAGAGCTGGTTGAAATGTTTCAAAACAAATTGGTTGTTTGTTTGTTTTTTTAAAAAAGGAGGGGGCTGGACTCTCTCTTATTTTAAAAAGTGTTGGAAAAAATTGACATTTGAAATTTCTCTCTTACTTAGTAAACTGTTTCATACCATGTTTGGCCTTGTTTCAAATTTTTTATTAAAATATTTTCACAAAAAAAGTGGGAAAAAAACCAAATGTGGATCCATTTCAAACACTTCTAAATGCAAACAACTTCAACATTGTGAAGTGTATTCAAAAACTTTTTTTTATTTCTTGATCAGCTGTATAGACTAGTTTTATAGTTTGTGAATTCTTTAAGAACTGAATTTCTGCCACAGACACTTTTATTTTAAACTTCCTGCCTGTACATAAGAAGCAGTCATAAGAGAAAAAGGCATGACAGAATGTCTACTTCAAATTGTACTCCGACTAAATTGATATGAGCCAGAGAGCATGGGAGAAACAGAAAGATTGTCATCTGGATGTAGATTGATAGACTCCATATAACGTGACACCACAGGGCAGTGCTTGTGACAGTCACTTCATATACAAATGACTTGATGTGATCCACAGAGCAATTACTTTGGATCCAGTTGTGCTGCATACATACAAATGCAAAATGATGTACCTGTTGTGTCCCTAATTACCGGGGAGTTCCTAAAATAAAGGCATTGAGAGTCTAAAATTAGGTAATACCTGGGTTTTATTTATCATACCTGTAACTCCATGAGTATCTACCAGTACTGAATTAACTTTCATAATGCTATAGGCTTAGTGTAAAATTTGGGAAAGGATGTTCCAGTGGTAAGTGCCCTGGCTTTGGGAGATGTAGGGTTAAGCTTCCGCTCCACTAGAGGCATCCTGTATGATCTAGATCAGTGTTTCCCAAACTTGGGATGCCGCTTGTGTAGGGAAAGCCCCTGGCGGGCCGGGCCGGTTTGTGTACCTGCCACGTCCGCTGGTCCGGCCGATCGCGGCTCCCACTGGCCACGGTTCGCTGCTCCAGGCCAATGGGGGCTGCGGGAAGCAGCACGGGCCAAGGAACGTACTGGCTGCCGCTTCCAGCAGCTCCCATTATCCTGGAGCGCCGAACCGCGGCCAGTGGGAGCCGCGATCGGCCGGACCTGCGGACGTGGCAGGTAAACAAACCGGCCCGGCCCACCAGGGGCTTTCCCTACACAAGCGGCGTCCCAAGTTTGGGAAACACTGATCTAGGGCAAGTAATTTAGATTCTCTGTCCCAGATCCTCAGAAGTAGTTAGATGCCTAACTTGGGGAGGAATAGCTCAGTGGTTTGAGCATTGGCCTGCTAAACCCAGAGTTGTGAGTTCAATCCTTGAGGGGGCCATTTAGGGATCTGGGGCAAAAATCTGTCTGGTGATTGGTCCTGCTTTGAGCAGCAGGTTAGACTAGATGACCTCCTGAGGTCCCTTCTAACCCTGATATTCCATGATTTTATGGAAATCAATGGGAATTAGGCATCTAAATAGCTCTGAGAATCTGTGCCTCTGTTCCCCATCTGTAAAATAGCACTTCCTTATCTCGCAAGGATGCTGTGAGAATAAATACATAAAAATTGGTAGGTGCTCAGATACTACAGTAATTGGAGCCATATAAGTACCTAAAATAGAATCTCTGAGAGAATCTCAGTTTGGATAGTCCACAATTCTGGTTAAGAATCTTGAAGGGATATTCCCAGGACAGTACAGAAACTATCTTGCAACAGCAAAGAAAGCAGGCTATGTCACCATTACAAATATTCTTTATAGTTGTTCTTGAAAGAGGAGTTGAGGACCAGTGTCCAGTTATTGTCCCATTGCCACATGATAATAGTGATTAAACAGCAAAATAATAGCCTTGCAGCTACTTTTCAGTCCATCTTATTTTCTCCCACACTTGAAACACAAGTGATAAATATTTTATTTGGAGGTATATGTCACTTCAAAAAGCACTGAGTCACTAATTACAGTCATTTTGTTTTGTAGCATGTTTAGTGTCAGTTCTTCAGCAAATTCTAGTTTTCAGAAAATAATTGCTAGACTCAACATTACTTACCACACCAGATATTTTCTGGGCTTTATGTAATAGTATTTTCATAGGGTTACACCCATATTAAAGCAATTTTAGTAAAACAATTGTCATCTCCAAATGTGGGGGTTTTTTATAGCAAGTTTAAAAACCCTATTCCCTTTTAGAGTGTGTTATAAAATATTTAAGGCATGTAAATTTAGAAACTTCTAAATAGAAAAACACTCCTATTCTAGAGATAGGACGGCCTTGCAATTAAAGCGCTGGCTTGGGACTTGGGACATCTGAGATCTTCTTGGCTGTCTTACAGTGTTCCTTCATGGTCTTGGGCAAGTCATTTAATCTCACTGTGCTCCGTTTTCCCTCTTTATAATGGGAATAATATCTCCTTTGTCTATTTAGACAGTAAGATCTTTGGGATATGAACTCTCTTTTGCTATGTGTATATGCAGTGTTTAGAACAAAGGGGCCCTGATATTGGTTTGAGCCTCTAGAGTCTTATGTAAGACATATAATTAAAAAGTAAAAAACTCTTAAAATAAAACTTCCTTGTGCTACTGTAATGCCGACAGACCCCGGTCGTCAGCAGGCAGGATCAAACAGAGGGGATCTCTGGAGCTTCGTGCAGAGCCAAAAGCCAACTGTCTGTTAGCTAAAGCTATAGAGCAGAGTCATTTTCTCTCTCTCTCTCTGTAAGTGGTCTCGGTCAGGGCCGGCTCTAGGTTTTTTGCTGCCCCAAGCAAAAAAAATTTTGGCTGCCCCCCGCCCCAGCCCTGCGCTACCCCCCCCCCGTACCCTCCCCCACCTGCACCCCCTGCCACCCCAGCCCTGGGTTCTCTCTTTCCCCCCAACCCGCCCCCCCTGCCGCCCCAGCCCTGGGCTCCTCCCCAACAGTGCTGACTCCACCCGCTCCCCCTCACCTCCAGCTGGTCTGGCGGTGGCGGGGTCAGGGTAAGCAGCAGGGCTCCCGGGCCGCGCCTCAGCCCAGGGTCCCTCCAGCCAGGGCTCCCGCCTCCAGGACCGGCCGGGACGCGGGAGGGCAGAGCCAGGGGACCACCCCGGCAGGGGGCTGAGGAACTGGGGCAGGGCAGCCCCAGAGGGAGCAGAGCCTCAGAGAGCAGGACGCGGGCCCCGCAAGGCAGCGCCCTGCCCTCTATGGCCCCGCTGCTGCTGCTGCTTCTGGCCGCCCTGCCGCAGTCACTGGGCAGCTCAGACCGCTTTGCCCAGCCCTGGCTCTGGTGTTGGGGGGCGGCCGCCCTGAGGCACCTGCAGGCGGCTCCATGTGTCCTGCGGGGTGGCCCCCAGCCCGAGTGTCCCCCGCTCGGAGCCTGCCCGGCCCAGCCACAAGGTGCGGGCGCTGCTCCCCCACGGCGCGAACTGCAGCGGCCCCAGGGCACCCCCCGCACACGACGCACTGCTGTTGCTAGGGCCGGCTCTAGGCTTTTGCCGCCCAAAGCAAAAAAAAAAAAAAGATGGCCGGAATGCCGCCCCTGAAAATGTGCCGCCCTAAGCACGTGCTTGGTTTGCTGGTGCCTAGAGCCGGCCCTGGTCTCGGTGCCACTAAATGGGACAGAACACCACACCCAGAAGGCGTGTGGGTTACACTACCTTAAGAGAAAGCTGTCTCTAATATTATGAGTAGTTAGCTTGTGTTCTGTGCCCGGCTTTGACACTTGCTCTCCCCCTATAGCCTCTCTATCACAAGTTCTTCACCTCTAAAAGGTTGTTTGCAGCTGTAGCTTTGTTTTTACACCTTCTTTCCTCCCTTGTCTACAAAGTTTCCTTCGCACAATTAATATATTTATTTGCCTGTCAACTCATTATTTGCTGATACTGTATCATTTCCACTGCAATGCTATTTTACACTTTGTGTAGTTAACTTGTGGATTTCATTGCCACAGAGTATTGCTGAGAAAAAGTTTAGATTCATAGATTTTAGGACCTGAAGTGATCATTATGATTGTAGTGTATATGAATTGGGTAGCATCCCTTAACATAGTTTGGGAGCCCTCTAGTTGACCTCCTATCTTGTGTTGCAGAAGCTTCTAGAAATTAACAGAGCAGCAGTGTAATTCTATGTGTATATATATGTAGCTGAGCCTTGCATGTTTATATAAATATATAGTTAGTAAACACAATTATTTAGAACACAACCGTGTCCATATAATTTCCTCCTCCTTCATGTTGTGTAGAGGGCAAAGACACAACCAAAATTATTTGGTTTAATCTCCACACAGGCCATAGAATTTCACCCAGTAAATTCCTGCACCTAGCCAATATCTTGTGGTTGAGCAAGATCACAGTGGTATTAAAAAGCACTAGTTATATGAATAAGAAAAATCTCACCCACTGGTATAGTATTACACTGTTTGATATTGTAAGACTTTTTCACATCATCTTATAAAGCATTCAGCATTAGACCTGTGGGCGAAGGCTACAGGAGTTGATAGACAATTGATCCATTCTGATGTGGCAATTCCTGTGTTTCTAAGCTTCATTTTGTGGTATGGCAAAACTAAAGGTTGAGGTTCTTTTACTGTGTTACCCTTATCAGGATTAAACTTTTTTTCAATTGTATTTAAGAAACTTTGATTTAAACCTCCTGATTAGCAGCCTGATATGAAACAGAGAGACCATAAATCAATGTCTAATATTTTAACAGAGAAATACTGAAGTTTCCAAACAACAATACCTGTCTTTCTATAAGAAATGCTAGTACAGTAGCATCAGCTTTTTATATGTAGGGACATGTTTCAAAAATGTTTTATCTTCTCTGTTCTCTGGAATATAGTTCTGAAAGTTAGTATTCAATTTATTGGTCTGAGATGTGTAGCCAAATTCTGCTCAATTAACTCATTGAGTAGCCCCATTTGACCCATTCACATAACTCTGGTATAAGGAGTCACCAACGTGATAATTTGCCAATAGTTACCGTATACAAAGGTGTCTGCTATACAGGGTTATTTCCTTACACTCTTTAAATAGAACATACGTGCAGTAACTCAGGTACCAGTGTATGGTCGCTATTAGAAAAAAATTGACTTTTTAGTGGAGGCAGGTTTAAAAGTGTTCATTCTCTTTGGATTCTACAACTTAATATTTTTAGAAGTAAATTCAGGCAAAAGCTGAGATTATTGATTTATTCTTGACTTTTTTACTCAGACAAACTCCCATTAGGCCTAATTTAGTTCACCACACCAGTGTTACACTAGTATAACTCTGTTACCTTCCGTGGAGTTACTCCTGACTTCCAATAATAGGAGAACGTAATCAAGCCTACCGAGTTTAATGGGAGTTTGCCTGAGTAGAGCCAACCCCTGGGGCATCTAAGAATTCTTTCATGAAGGAAAGCATGAAATTAGGATCAAAAGAAAAGATGAAATTCTCTTGGTACTACATGACTCACAGGATAGTTACAGACAAAAGCAAATTAATATAGTCAGAAGTGTAGTGTTGCTACATCTTGTTCTGCCACAGGTATATTTAATTCTGCTTCATGTGTCATGAAAAAATGGCCATCTTAATTCATATTCCAGTATCCTTGTTGGTCATGACGATGGGGAGAGACAGAGCACACAACTTAATTGTTTTCCAATGTCAGGTTGAGCTTGCAGTTTTGACAGCTGGGAAAATCTAGTTTTGACTTGTAAAACTGAATGCATTTGATGTAAAAGTCATTGGAAGAGAATAAATAGGGAACACCCAGATGTCATTTTTTTCCTGAGTCATTTTTATGGCCTTACCCAAATTTAAATGCAAGCTAAGGATTCAACCCAGTGATTAACCCCAGGAACAAGATGTGACTGGTATATTAATTGACCTAATAAAATATTCTTCTTTAGGCAGCCTTTGTCTACATCTATTATATTGCAGAACAGACAGCCAGGCACAGTAGTTATGATTCACATACAAATTCACAAAAAAACTGCGTTGAAGTAATAGACATAATGTGCCAGGCTATATAAACTGCCAAATGGGAACTTAAAAAAATCTGCTACTGAGCCAATAATACTGGGAAATGCAAGGGTGAGAGTTAAATATCCCATTCTTAATTCAATGTTTTACCAACATTTTGGTAGTGAATGTCACTCACTTTTAGGACACGGCTTGATTTTCCTCATTTTTGCCATTTAAGACCAGAGATCTTTTTAGTTGAATTTTCATACAGTTTGTGTATTTGACTAGGTTTTCTCTTTTAATATTTGTGCAAACATTTTTTCAAAAATTGTGTAATATGTTTTCCAGATTTTCACTGTGCGAGTACCGGATATGATCTCTTGATGATAGTCTCTTAGAATCAGAAAATATTAAATAAATCTATACAACTATGGATCAGATCTAGGTAAAACAGCAATTCTTAAGTCTAGCCTGAAGAATTCTGAATTGATAAGGTTACTAACCTCCATAAAAGACAAACCCTTGCTGTTATAGCAGCAAGAGAACATTACCTATAAGCTGTGCTACGCTTCGGAAATGTAGTTTTCAGGACTACAGAGAAGCAGATGCAACATTAACCGCTGTGGATAAAGTGGACTGGAAGCTGTCAGTGCAGTAGGCCAAGGGAGTTGTGAGGGAGTACCGCTTACACAAGCCAGGGTGAGGCGGGGAACCTCTTCTGTTTTGAACACAGGGGAGCTCCTCTGTTCGCTCCTGGTCACTCTTTAATATCTCTGAGTTGGAAGCCAGTCTTTCCCAGAGACAAGGAATCTTTCTGAGTGAAATCCTCGCCCTATTGAACTCAACAGCAAAACTCCCAGCGATTTCAATAATTTGGGCCAGGTCTTGGGAAGCTGTCTGGCCACCCAGCAGGATCACCAGGGGCTAGGCTATTTGTTTATCTGAAGCTTAATACATGACGTTTTTCAGCTTGCTGATCTGCACTTTTCCACAAATCTTCTGTCCATCCCACACTGACACTGATATGTAATACCTTTTATTAAACCAATACAAATATAAACTATACACCCAGTTTCAGACCGAAAGCACACCTACTTCTTCATGTTACCCCCATCACCGATTTTTGTGATGATCAAGAATCAATTCAGCCACAAACACTCTTTGCAGGGGAACTGAGGATCAGGCTCAAAATATGCAGGTGGATAGCCCACCTGTACTGGAGCAGAAGTGCCATTTGCAGAACGCCCTTCTGTGCTACTTCACTGTTCCCCATTTAAACATGTAAATCTTGCTCTGATTGAGACACACTCCTTGTGAATTTAAGATTTGCATATTCCTAGGTACACCTGCTACTCCATCTCATGATAAATGTTTTATGTGGATTGTTTTCTTCTCATCTCCAAAAAAATAATAACCTCCATTCCCTTCCTTCCAAACTGTTTAAATTTTCTGCATTGTTATCCACATTGCCAGGGATTCTCATTAACTCTAGCTGTTAAGCATCAGCTGAGTTCAAGCAGCTCTGAGAGCAGATATCTCAGTAACCTGGAGCTTGCTTCATATTTTTATGTTAGAGCAAACTGTTTTCCAATAGAAACAGGGCCAGCTCCAGGGTTTTTGCCGCCCCAAGCAGCCAAAAAAAAAAAAAAAAAAAAGCGGCGATCGCGATCTGCGGGTGGCAATTCGGTGGGAGGTCCTTCGCTCCGAGCTGGAGTGAGGGACCCTCCGCTGAATTGACGCTGAATAGCTGGACGTGCCGCCCCTCTCCGGAGTGGCCGCCCCAAGCACCTGCTTGCTAAGCTGGTGCCTGGAGCCGGCCCTGAATAGAAATACTCCAAATCTTAGACACCCTGATACCTCAGAAGTTTCTGCAAGGTCTGTCCAGCACAGGAAGTTCTGTGATTTACAAATGGACCTAATCTCATTTGGGTGCAACAGTAATATAGAAGCACAAGTTACTAGTGGTTAAGATCCATTTTATCCTGAATCCAAGGAGAAATTTTTTACTGTGGCTTAGAGCAAGATTACTTTGTGATGACAATATCCAATGAAGCTTTGGGAAGAAATAGTGATTGAGTTAGGGAGTGAAAATAGGGTTAGCTTCTAGCTTTCGTTTCACATTAGGTTTTCATAAGGTATCCAGCTAAAATGGAAATGCAGGCTCCTGAAGAATGATGGACAGCAAAAAGCATACTGGGCTAGATTCTGTTCTCACTTCCACCCGCATTGTATTGACTTCTGTGGAGTTATTCCTGATTTAAACTGGTGTGAGAGCAAAGTCAGGGCCACAGAAACATAATCTGTGGGAGGTGATTTAAAATCTGCCATCAAAAGCATGTATATAGTTTAAGAACAAATTCTTACATTTCCTGCTACCTCACTGATTTCAGTGAGTCCAGGATTTGGACCTTAATGAAGAGGTTATTATAGTATGAGTTGAGGTGGACAAAGACGATCAGGTTTCAGAAGGAACCTAGTTTAATGTGACATCAGGGGCAAGCTGTGCTGTCCTGCTCACAGACAAACAAGCCTCTCAGCCTGTAGCAGTGATCTTTCTGCAAGCTCAGTAAAGATCCTTTTCTTTTCCCTTTATGCCAATTCTCAAGGAGCAGGATATCGCCTGTCTCCTCAGAACAATGCAACTTGCTATCACCCTTTCTTGTGCATCATACAGTTCTGAAGCATCCCAAGGTTCACTGTTTTATTTGTGTTGCATGGTTGGCCACTGTAACAGGCCACCAGATTCTAGGACTCTACAAAGGAGTAGAGGATTCCTCTGAGTATTGTGATGTCAGGTGCAGGGCCGGCTCTAGGTTTTTTGCTGCCCCAAGCAAAAAATTTTTTGGCTGCCCCCCACCCCAGCCCTGGGCTCTCACCCCCCCCCCCGTACCCTCCCTCACCTGCACCCCCTGCCACCCCAGCCCTGGGTTCTCTCTTCCCCCCCAACCCGCACCCCCTGCCGCCCCAGCCCTGGGCTCCTCCCCAACAGTGCTGACTCCACCCGCTCCCCCTCACCTCCAGCCAGTCTGGCAGTGGCAGGGTCGGGGTAAGCAGCGGGGCTCCCGGGCCACTCCTCAGCCCAGGGTCCCTCCAGCTGGGGCTCCCGCCTCCAGGACCGGCCGAGACGCGGGAGGGCAGAGCCGGGGGACCACCCCGGCAGGGGGCTGAGGAGCTGGGGCAGGGCAGCCCCAGAGGGAGCAGAGCCTCGGAGAGTGGGACGCAGGCCCCGCAAGGCAGCGCCCTGCCCTCTATGGCCCCGCTGCTGCTGCTGCTTCTGGCCGCCCTGCCGCAGTCCCTGGGCAGCTCGAGCTGCTTCACCCAGCCCTGGCTGTGGCGTTGGGGGGCGGCCGCCCTGAGGCACCTGCAGGCGGCTCCATGTGTTCCGCGGGGTGGCCCCCAGCCCGAGTGTCCCCCGCTCGGCGCCTGCCCGGCCCGGCCACAAGGTGCGGGAGCTGCTCCTCCACGGTGCGAACTGCAGCGGCCCCAGGGCACCCCCCGCGCACGACGCACTGCTGTTGCCAGGGCCGGCTCTAGGCTTTTGCCGCCCAAAGCAAAAAAAAAAAGATGGCCGGAATGCCACCCCTGAAAATGTGCCGCCCCAAGCACGTGCTTGGTTTGCTGGTGCCTAGAGCCGGCCCTGGTCAGGTGCTTGAGGATATAAGATGGGTTGAAGAGTGTCTAAGAGACAAAGGAAAGTAGGGACTGGGACAGAGCAGTAGGGACTGGGATAGAACAGGGGAGAAAATGTAGGTTAAGCATAGGGAAAAATGTAGGTTAAGGCTTATGTTCCATTGTCATTTGAGTTATCAGTAAAGCCAGAAATCTTCAAGTTTGGACTCTGTATAGAGTCTACACTCTGTTCAAACCAGTGTGAAAACTACACCTGCTTACAGTACCCTAAATCACATGATATCGTTTCTGCTCTCTGATTTGATGATTGGCAAATAAATAGTAATGCAGGGAGTGGATTTTTAGAGGAATAATAATATATGGTAAAATTCATGTGACTTTTGGTAATTACAAACAGTTGTTAAATATTAAATAATATGACCCCATGAATCATAGTGACCCTTGATAAAATAAAGTAATTTTGGGAACTACTCAAATTATTTACCTATTTCAGTGGCTTTAGAAAATAATTTGTAGTGAGGAAGCAGTGGTATCATACAAGTTAAATGAATAGCAGTTGGGTTCTTGTAGCATTTTTACAAAAATTTTCAAATATCATTAGAAAAGATAGCCAAGAAACTAATACACTAATACGCAATTTTATTTTTGTCCTCTTTTTTTCATGTGTGTGTGTGAAATGATACTTACCTTTATAATCCAAAACCTAATGTGTACTGAAACTTTATGTAATTTTCTTTGGTTGCAGTACAAAGGCTGATCAATCTTTTTTAATTAAGAAGAAAATAATGTGATTGTTTGACAATATTTATATTTCCCAGGGCAAATCAAAAATCAATTTTAAACTTAGCCAATAACTTCTTTTTGTAAATTCTTCCACTCACTGGAAAGTCTGATTATTCTGCTAGTAGACTTACACTGATTAATTATTAGGCAATATATTGAATTCAGAGTTTTGTTCATGGTCATTTTATTATTTAGCTGGTAAGGCACATCCTTTTTAAGAAAAGGTAATTCCATCTTAGGTGTGTTTGGCTGTTAAGCAGCATCTTCTTCCACTTACTAACTTATCTTACTGCCAACTACTATGAGCAACACCAAGTGAACTTAAAGTGCTGTGAGCTGGCCAGTGGGGAACTTCCACTGTGCAGGGGACCTCAGTCAGTGGAAATCTGGCAGAGACAGCTCTGCCACCTCCTATGCCAGCTGCCTCTGCATCAGCATAACAGAATGGGGACATGGTGGTAATGGGCTGAGGGTAGGGTTTGGCTTGGCAGAACATGGCTGTCCTATGACCAGTCCTTCATTAGTGTAAGGTCTCTGAGCATCCTTGCAGCTCCAACTTGTACCAGGGCCAAACAGCTTGAGATCAGGGAGCTGCAGAGAACTCCCTAGCTGTCCCTCTCTTCACTGGGTCTGAATGAGAATCCAGCCTCCTGGCTTTTGCCATCTGTCTCTGCCTCAGGTATTTCTATAGTTCTTAATATTGAGATTATGGTAGCACCTAGCTGAGAACAGGAGCCTATGTGCAAGGCACCATACAAACATGGTAAGAGCCAGTTCCTGGGCAAAAGAGCTGTCATGTACCTGTGGTTCTTTCTGGATTGTGGTGATATGTAGACGTATCTGAACCATTTTCCTTTCTGATGAAGCTCATTAAGGTGAAGCTTTTCACAAGATGTTTGGTGAGAAGTAAAGTAGTTTGTTAGCCTCTTATTTCAACCAGCATATGCCATACTGTATAATTCCAGCATTAGTGGAGGCAACTAACTGGCTCTTCCATAGCTAGCTCTACTCCAGAAAGCATTTCACAAGATCTAGTGTCAGACATGTCGTCTTCAAATCACCAAAGAACTGTTTTGGGTTACTGAGTGCGACAAGATATTCCCATATTCTATACACAATCAAACTCTTATTGGAGTTTGAATTTCCTAAGGACTGGATCTTCCAATACAGAGACTGGGGAGGTGGGGGGATGAGAGGTAGAGACAACATCCTCTGAGACCCATTCCGACAATTTCAAATGCTCTGTTTTACTCAAAAATATCTCTGTGTCACTGCAATATTGAGGATGGGAGAAAGGGGGATCATGCATTCATTCTGATTAAGCAAGTTATTTAAACGTGTCTCATTTCAAGCATCTGAGTAGTGCCATTAAAGTCAGTGAGACTATTCACATACAAACTACTTATTTACACACACACACACACACACACATACACACACCTTCTTCATCTGTGTGTCAAGCAAACTTAACTTTAAAAAAATAATTAAAAGTGAGCTTTTTCTCTAGGCAGGCTTCCCAAAATGCTCTCAGTCCTAAGTCATAACAAGTAAATTTACTGTCACATCTATCACTGCTAGTTTATTACAGGAGGAGCAGTATTTCAGTGTTGGCAGCAGTGCTAAATTGGCTACTGTCTGCTTAAGCTTCCAGTTTCTGTCCAAACAACTGCAAGTAATTCTTATAGGAACTGATCTTTATTTGGGGGGGTGGGGCGGGTATTAAACATACAATTTAGCTTATAGTTATCTTGTTTTATATTAGAGCTTAACTCAGACTGGAGCTTATGGAAATCAAGATCCACACTTAGATCTAAATGTTGTTATTTTGACCACCTCTAATTTATACAGCACCCATCACTGCAAGGGAACCCAAAGTCCTCCAACAGCACTGCTAAACCCTTTTATGACAGAGAGCATCCAATAAGCACCACATATTAGACTGCCAAACAAATGAAGAAAGGAATTGTTAGCAAAGGACAGTGGGATAAACTTCTTACAAAAGTGCCAAGGGAACTTTAATGTCCATGCAGAGAGTTCAGGACTTGGATTTTCAACATCTCAGTCAAGATTCCCCTTCTTGTTCAAGAGAGTCATTGTGGCCCAGGGATGGCATGAAATTCATTCCCAAGGGAGAGCAGACCATTTTTCTACCACCAGTTCCCCACAGAGCATTCAACTCGGGGTCGGGGATAGTTTTATTCCCCACCAGGGGTTCTATAGGAGGAATGGACTGAGTCAGTACAACTCTTCCATACCAGCTGTCCTGGCCAAAGCCTCTCCTTTGGTAGTGCTGCCCACTTTTGGCCAGGAAAGAGGAAGTAGCAGTCACCTTCTTCAGTAGCAATCCTCCTGTGAGCAGATTTCCTACCATCAAGGTCCCTCTGCCAGGGTCTGTGGTAGCGGAAACTAGTACAGACCTTATAGTGAATCTAGCCCACAATCTGAAAGACCCAAAGGAAGTAAACTGCATAGAAGTCAATTTATCTGTCTTGGAAGAATGAAGGGCTTAGTTATTCCTGCTGGGATCTGAATTTTAGTACTAAGGAGCATGGAGCACAAATGCATCCCTGCTTTATCTCCATTAATCCCAGTGCAGTTAACACCACAGATGAATTAGACCCTACATGTTTCAAACCTGAACATAAAAACAATGAATCATCCCTCTGGCACATAGAGCAGCATTTTCCTCCCACACCTCTGTTGTTGTTCTTCTCTGTGTTTTCTCTTCCGTTTCATTTCTTTTTTTCAGTATTATTAAGCTGCAGAAAGTTGATAGGATGATGATGATATACATTAAGGATGCTCCATCCTTTACATGGGTGAATAGGTCTCTGTAATTGCAGCCTGTTGTAATTAATTTTTCTCAAATATATGTTTTTACTCTTTTTTCCAAATATAATAATTTTGAAATAAAAATTACCTATTTAAACTTAATATAAGCTTTGAATGTGCAAAAGTACTTACAATTTTTCATTTGAATTTCTTCCCCCTGGAGGAGTCGGAGTTCTTCGTTAATTTGGTTTTCTTAGTCAAAGCTAATACATGTCCCTATATCCTAATTTTTTCTCTAGAAAAAACTATTATAAGTTTACATTTAGACAATAGCTCTCATTAAGCTAAGTTGTTGGTGTCACAGTTCAGTGCAACTGCATCTGTATTCCCCCTTTGTGTACACCAAGAGCACCCACTCTAGGCTCCTAGCTCCTCAGTTTTCACCTCTCTTGGGTACAGAACCATGTCTCTTTCTCTCTTGATGAGGGTTTTTCCAGGATGCATGGTTTGCTAATTACACTGTGATATTGACCGCAAGCAAGACTGCCTAAACAGGCCAGTGTCTGAGCTTTGCTTTCTCTCCAGAAGCTATGGACAGTGTAAGGGCCCACAGTTATAACTTACCACACAGTTCTCCATAAGCAAGCACATTTATTGTTAAGGTGAAAGCATTACAGAGAAAACATAGTAAAAACAACAAAAGAACCTACACACCTACTAAAAAGCTTACTAGAGGTTACTACAACTTCAACTTCAGGCTCTGGTAGGGGTCAGTCCTTCAAAACCCACAACAGGGTTTTCCCCATAGTTACAAGTTCATAACTGTCTCAGATTCAGAATCAGAATACTCAGAGATAGTTCAGTCTTTCCTTTATACAACTTGGCCTGAGGTAACAGCTGTTCAGCAGACAATGATTCACTCCTCAGGATGTAGCTTCAAAAGGCTGGGTTTTTGCACAACCAGAGGTGGGGAATTTGCATTCAGCTCCCGTACATATTCTTTTTGCTTCACACTTCACACTTGTACACTTTTTGCTCCAGCTCCTCATTCTTGTCTGGCATTTGGTTCAATATAGTCTTCTGAACACCCAAATATCACATCTGTCACATCTCCTCCCTCAAGAGGTTACATACAATCCTCCCCCACAATAATACATAAACCATTCATTTAATAGAATGGACTCTGGAGATACTTAAATTTAATTAAATAAGGTCTCCCAAGGATATGGCAGGAAACTGTCATATATGTCCCAGTCAGGAGTTGTCAGAAATTTTTCACTGTTCAGTGATGGAAACATTCCCGTTGACTTCTATGGACATTGAATCAGGCAGTAAATCCATTTTATAGTATTAGATTTATTTGGTAATTCTCTTCAGAGGCAAAAAGTTGCCTAAATATCAGGAAATGAGGAGGAAAAAGAGTTCGGTTGCATATTATAGTGGAATTAATTTGTCCATATGAGAGAGAGAGAGAGACAGCTATCACATGTGGCTACTTCTAGGGTCAATATTAAAGATCATACTGGCTGTAATATCACTCAGTGCAGTGAGTGGATATTGACTCCTGTCTCGTGACCGTTGGCAGTTCTCACAGCACTTTAATATTAACGTCAACTGGCTGAGACCAGGATAAAGCTAGTTTATTACACAGTCATTACTGGCCTGATTCTCCTCTTTAAACCAGTATTTAAGCCGTTTCCAAATTGTGGCCCATTGGCCACTTGCTTATGGTCTTCAGAGAGATGGCTGGTCATGTGGTTCAGTTCCCCACCTTGTTCCTGTGGTGTATTGAGGACTGTGTTGGATCTGCAAGCTATCACTTTGAGAGTGGAGGCAGGGGGAAGAGAGAGGGGAGCCTGGTCCTACTTGCAGCCAGGAGGCTCTGTGGGAAACTGTTAGCCGTCAGTCAGTCTGGAAATAGCCAGCTTAAATTAAGATGGGATGAGTTGTGCATCACTGCCTTAAGAGCAGCCTGTTATCTCTCTGTTTTGGGGTTCTTGGGTGTTCTGCATTCTAAGTGACAAAGTGGTGTTACAATGCAACCTCCAGGAAAAGTAGTTATGTTTTTTTATCTAATTTCTCTGAGTCTATGCTGTAAACATAAGAGTTTTTGGCTGCGTGAAACAGAACAGATCCATGAGGGTGGGGGATGAAGTAAAGAGGCAAAACAATGTGATTAACTCTATTTTCTCCAAAATGACAAAACATAAAAGGGATGGCTAAAAATGCACTACTTTCCCAATATTCCTTTTTCCATGTAAGCAATTGCTGTAGTTCCCACAGAACTAACACAGTTGCATATGGGTGAAAAGGTGATCCATGGGATTGCAACTGGATGGGCACTGACCAATCTTTCTACAATGTGATCCAGACTATTTAAAACTGTAGGAACCTCTGGTCTATTTGATAGTATTTCCATTCATTTACCATGCATGGGTTTGTTCACATGTGTGTACAAGACCTGAAGTATTTAATGGCTGCTGTACAGAACCTAGCATGGTTTGAGACACTTTGTATATATGGTTACAACTTTTGTTAAGTATCTTTCAGAAGCTGTAATGAGATATATAAATAAGTAGGTAATATAAGAAATCACAAGTGGTATTTAAATGTCTGATTTAATTACTCAGGTTAGGTGTATTTACTTGTACAGTACTTCAGACAGTCATGAATATATAATAGATCATTGCACTGTAGGGCATATTCTTCCAACACCAACATAGCTCTGTCAGTTGTCCACCAGAAGGCAGTCATGTCTTAAGTCTCATTGTTTCTACTTCTCGTATCCTTGCTACAGTGCTTTTTACCAGGGAACCAGAGAAGTGCTGGTAAATAACAGAAAAAGACGTGTGGTGCCAATATACAAAAATACAAAGATCCTAGTGATTACTGGCTAGCAAGTCTAGCTTCAATCCCTGCTAATATCATATAACAAATGATAACAGAATAGCCTCTAAGCTTTAGAGCATCAGAATAAGAGTGGCTTATAAAGAGAACATCTTGGTGATAGAATGGGTGATGGACTTCTTTGGTGATAGAATTACCAAATAAGAGGATGAAAGGAATGTGGTGGATGTAATACGTTTTTAAAGCATTTAATAATGTGTCACATGAAACCTTACACTCAAAATTAATTGACATTTTTTTGAACATGAACAGCTTCACAAAAATAAAAACTGGCCAAAGGACCCTAATCTAAGAATAATAAGCAGGAGGTGGAGGGAGGGGTGAGTGCATACTGTGGAACCACTGGGACTGTTGTTAGACTAGCCACATCTTATCAGGCATATTAATTAATAATCTGAAAAGGAGGTGTCATGGTTCAGGGCTATTTCTGACCCTTCTCTGGTCTGAGTGCATGCCCTTAGGTGTCATGTGATTCTCCCAATCTCAGACTGGGTACTGGCCTGCAGCCCACTGGGTACCAGCCCTGATTGTTCGGGTCTTGCCACTCGTGCCTTTGGGAGCTGCAACTAGTGGTGAATACAGTGACCCAGAACAGCCTTTATTAAAGAAAGTACTGTTTAATCACAATAATAGGAACACAGCACAACAAGCAAAAAGGGGGTTTAAGATAATAAAAGGTATATCCATGTTTATAGGTGTAGGTAGGCCTAGTTTATCCCAAACACCCCAACTTCTGGGGGCTGGAGGTCCACTTTCTGCCTCTCTTCCCCTGTTCTTCAGAGGCTGGGTTTTTGTTTGTTTGTTTGTTTGTTTTTGTTTTTTTAATACACCCAACGTTCATTGTTCCCATTTTTCCTGCATGGATTCCCCATCCTGTGGCTACTGACAGGGACTCCCCCTCCCACCCATCATAGTCAGAAGTAAAACTTCAACAAGAATGACACCTGCATTGTCCTCTACATTGTGATACAAAGACACGCAGCATGGCCCTAGCTGGCCCAGGTCAGCTAACTTGGGATCCTGCTACAGGGCTATAAAATAGTAGCGTAGATGTTTGGGCTCTGGCAGGAGCCTGGGCTCTGTGACCCCGTGAGGGGGGACGATCGCAAAGCCTGGCTCCAGCCAGGTCCCAATTTTCTACACTGCTATTTTTAGCCTGCAAGCCTGAGTCCATTGACCTGAGACTCTGAGACTTGATGCTGTGGTTTTTTTATCATATAGATGTACCCTAAGTATGCGTAAATGAGGTGCTATCTGAGGCTGTTGTCTGCTTTCCTGCATATGTACAGTCAGCTCTTGCTTGAATTAACCCTTTATTCTCATCCAGTTAACCATTCAATAACAACCAAACAGATGAAACATAATATTCATAAAATATTACAGCAGCTCCCAAGTCCTTCGCAGGGAGCAAACAGCATGGGAATTAAAGATTCAGATAATATTAGTTTGGGAGCAGTTAGTAACACCAATAATCCCAGAGAAATAATATAAAGTGACCTTGAGGGGGTAAGGACAGAAAACAGCACAAAGACTCAAGATGACAAATTCCAGCTAATAATTTGTCGGCACAGAGTCAGAAATATTGAGAAGGAATTATGCAGGGTGGTTCAAGGAAGCAGGAATAGGAGAAAATAGATGAAATTAAGAAAGGAAAAATGTAGGGTGAATAGCAGGAAGATAGTGAGATCTATAGGATGTGCCAACGGAATGGCATAAGCCCCATCACTAGAGATGTTTAAATCACTAAAAAATGTATTGTAGGAAATACTGGCAGGGGGAGAAACTAACCCATAAGTTCCTATGGGGAACATAAGCAGGTTGCAGGGGATCACAACCATGCTCCCTTACCTTATGGCTCAGTGGGAGGAGAGCACTAAACCCTTTTTCTGTTGTATCATGGCATCACAACAAGGAAAAGGTTGAGAGCTATTAGTCTAGAACAGTGGTTCCCAAACTTGTTCCGCTGCTTGTGCAGGGAAAGCCCCTGGCGGGCCGGGCCAGTTTGTGTACCTGCCGCGTCCGCAGGTTCAGCTGATCGCGGCTCCCAGTGGCCGCGGTTCGCTGCTCCAGGCCAATGGGAGCTGCTGGAAGCGGTGCGGGCCGAGCCGCCACTTCCAGCAGTTCCCATTGGCCTGGAGCAGTGAACCGCGGCCACTGGGAGCCGCGGCCACTGGGAGCCGCGATCGGCCGAACCTGCGGACGCGGCAGGTACACAAACCGACCCGGCCCGCCAGGGGCTTTCCCTGCACAAGCGGTGGCACAAGTTTGAGAACCACTGGTCTCGAAGATCCTACCTAGTCTCTTTTAACTTTAAGTTCTCATTATAATGAATATTAACAACAAGGGGGGAAGGAACAAGTTAAAGAATATTTAGATAAGGTCGATGGGTTCAAATCATCAGTGCCTCATGAAATTCACGCTGGGCTACTCAAGGAACTACCTGAATGTAAACAGCTTTCCCCTTCAGCTCCTGCAAATGCAGGCTGATAAGCTCTCCTGGTGAATTATACTGCACACACAGTAAATCAGGGTACATTCACTAATTGTGTTGTTATTGTTTCTTCTTCAAACTCAAAGTACAACCTAGTATAGCATCAGGTGGATGGAAGTCCCTGCCTGCTTGTTGGGTTAGCTTTTTATACCGCTTACTTTCTTCTTTGGGTTCCCTAGCTGGTGAGCTAATTACCTCATTAGCTCCTCAGGCTCCCTACAGGTATAAGTGATCCCATCTACCCTTCCAATCCCAATCAAGCTACCTAGCTCTCTCCTATTTTCATCATACCCATGCCCTGGGTGATCTAAGAGACCAGGATGCTGGCCTCCAAAGGGCTCTATTTATAGCTTCTAACGGCACCCTGTCACACTGAAGCAATTATCTTTGAGAACTTATGGAAGATAGGTGAGTTCTCAGAGGTATGTTTATGTCCTGGTTTATGCTGAAGTCAAGAAACTTTGAAGGTTGGGGCTCACTAAGGAACTCTCAGACCATCTGCTAGTTAAAGGATGTTGAGTTTTTAATTCTTTTGGGTCTGCTTATACTTGTGCCAGCTTCAACAGCTTCTTACGGGCTATTCTGGCAGTAGGGGTTGAAAAAGTACAGCAGAATTTAAGCCAAAAATCCTTCTCTTGACCATGGCCCCTAAATCATTGTCTGTGAGGTAATGGATTCCCCCACATCAAGGTAATCCTTGATAGCAGGGTAAACCAGTTATACTTTGCATTGGGGTGAAAATGTAAATGAGCTGTAACAGGGGGTAGGATGTGCTCTGATATCTTCAAAAGAAGTCAATGAGGGTCGCATGCTGGCAGGAACTTAGAGGGCCCAGCCCCATTCTCATCTCACACTAGTTTACACCAATATAACTCCACTGACATCACTAAGAATCAGGAGCACCTCCACTGGTTGAGGTGAGATCAGAATCAGGCCCTGAATGTGTCTTGGCAGTGCCCTGTCTGGCTTAGTAAAAGCTAGCATTAACAGTTTCCAAAGGTCCTAATTTTTTATGTGAAGGTGGTTGATAGGTGGGATTCCTAGGGGTCTTGTAGGAAGAGATGCTCTCTCCACTGAGAGAAAACAAAAGATAGTATTTGGATGCAAAAACTATGGGTCAGATGCTCAGCAAGTGTAAATTGGAGTATTGACTTCAATAGAGTTTCACAGATTTATACCACCTTGGTGTCTGCTCCTATATCCATTAACTGAACATTGTCAAACTGTTGAATGTTTTTTCCACAAGCCTTGTTGAGTTGATTTCATGCCCTCAGATTTAATTTTCCATTGAACCAAAATAGCGGGTTTTCCATTGAAAACATAGCAGAGTTTGCATTTCAGTATTGGACTTTGGAATTAGGAAGTATAGTTGCTCAGAATGGGCTCACTTTCACTCAAACATTTGCCCATTTGTCTAGCAAAAACATCCACAAAATGTTTAAAAAACACTTCAGCCCAGTGGGCCTCTTCTCATATTTGTGAAGAAACTCAAAAATATTAATTAGTTTTGCCTGTTTGCAATGAATATTTTATACACCCCTACTTTTATTGACTTTTAAGTCTCTGTATTTAATCTTTTAAAATAAAAAAGTGAAGCACTGCAATCCAGCTAAATCAACCCTGAGCTTCTCCAAGGGAATAGGTCTGAAATACTGCTTATAGAGCAGCTTGCCTCAAAACTTGAAGCAACTACAATCATAAATAAGGATAAAATGTCAATGCCTATTTTAAGTTCATTGGTTATGCCACTTTTAAGGCAGTTTCAAGCTTTTGGGGCTTTAGGGCAAAAATATTCCTCCTTTTGGGGAATATGTTGGAATGTTTGCAGCTTTCCTACTCCTGATGGCATAAGTAGCTGGTGATTGGCTGTTAGAAAATGAAAGCCAGATATTCAGCTGGAGTAAATCAATATAGCTCCCCTGAAGTCACTGAAATCAATGGAGTTACAGGTGTATTCTATCTGAGGACCTGCCTCTGGAATTTCACATAGTTTAGAGCAGGATTGAGAAGCCAGTTAAATTATGGCCGTTTTTTATTCATATTTGTTCTTCTCCTTTTTGACTTCAAAGCTGAGGGGAAACTGGTAAGCCTACAGGGTCATAACATGGAATGTATGCATCCCAGAAGATCCCTTAAAGCCTCTCTTTAGGGGCTGTGACAGATATGGCAATTTCCTGCAATGTTTTTGGGAGATTTTGCTGTATTAAGTTTATTTATCATTTTAGGCCAGGGATTGTATGTAGTATCATGGGGGAGGGTGATCACAGCACTTCTAGGAATTAAGAACTGTTGGGTTGATTAGGCAAATTCACTCAGGTTATAACACCTCCAGAGAGCTACCACCCCCTGTAGAGGCTCATATATACTAGTTCAAACTGGATTCTCCATAGACCAACAAAGAAAGGACTGTTGGTTAAATAGCTTGAATTTAAACTGACATAGGACTTTCTTTCTGATCTAGCAAATGGACTGGACCTTCTGTTGGAGGGGGGACCCCAATCTTTCCTGGGAATGGTTGGAAGGACTTTGAAGTCCTATTAAACCGATGGTGGTGTTTGGTAAGCTTTTAGGAACTTCTATTGTTTTTGTGGTTTTGCTGTAATGCTTTCTGCCTAAGAATAAATGTGCTTGCTTATAAAGAGCCATGTGGTAACTTATATCTGCTAGCAATTATGTTGGTCATAAGCCTTTATAGAGAAAGCAAAATGCAGGTACTTGTCTTTTAGGTACTATGTCTTTCTGGGAATATGAGGTTTGGAAAAGTCCTTGTCAGGAGGAGAGAAATGCCCAAGAGAGGAGACAGCGGAAGAGCCAGAAGCCTACAGTGGGTGCTCTCCAGGGACCAAGGAGGGGGAACACAAGTGCAGTTGTCCTGGGCTGTGAAAGGGGCCGTCCTCTGGGTCAATGAAGCCTGCAGTCATGGGCTCATTAATATTTGTGATACCTCCAGTGATAGTGCTCTAACTGCTTTCGTTTTTTAAGAAGACATTTATAACCATTTCTCATGAGAAGAAAAAAAAAGTCTTCAATTGCTAGGGCTGAAAGCCTGTCTTTGTGATGTTTCCCAAAAATCATTGTCTTTTCACAGATACTCCCCTGAATGGAACAAAATGTTAGGGCATGCCATTTTGGAGATGTGACATGGAAGCATTAGAGGCCTTTTCAATCCTATTTTTAAGACCCATATCTCAGAAACAATTTCTCTAATTTACCTCAAATTTTGCTAAAAGAAAATCTGCTCTGTCCACTCCCTACACATGAAAAATGTAAAGTGCACAGGATTTCCTGTTATGAAATTTGTGGCCATGGTGACAAAGGCAGCTTTACTATGGAAAGCTTTGTCAACACCTTAACTAGTGAAAATATGCCCTCTCTCATTAAAATAACTCATAGACAAAATATTATACAACACAATGGTTTTGAAGTAAAAAGTTCCAGGTAGAAAAGGCACTGTAGTGGCTGGACTAAGAATAAGGCATATATTTTTAACAGTGAGCATAATTAACCAGCAGTAAAACTTACCAAGGGTTATGGTAGATTCTCTAGCAGTGGAAAAATTTTAATCAAGATTCTAAAAGATGTGCTGTGGTTCAAATAGAAATTAATGTGGCGAAGTCCTATGGCCTGTGTTATACAGGAGGTCAGACTAGATGGCCACAATGGTCCTTTCTGGCTTTATAATCCATAAAATCTATGAATAAACTAACATGGGGTTCTTAGTCAAATTTAACTGTGGCCATGTTGATCACGTTCAGCAGTGATACAGAGCATTATTCAGTCAACATAACCAGTAGTTAGCCCCAAAGGCAGCTTCATGGTTGATAGCGTAATCAGCAATGGAATCAGCCAAGCCGCTTACAGCAGAATCAGATACGCTGCCAGAAATTGGAAAGATACATTCCAAAGAGCTTGGCCTAATGGTGTTCAATCTGCCAACGTACCTCATGTGTAGCCACAGCTGTTAACACTGTTATTTAATAGGATACAACAGAAGGAGGAGGAAGCATCATCAAATAGATATTTCTGCTCACATTGTTGTCATTTTTTTAAAATTTTGCTTTTCTAGGCTGATAAAATCCAGGTTGTTAATAATGGAGGCGATAGCATATGAGGAAGTATATGCTTTAATGGTGTTGGGTGTGATTGCGTATTTGTGGATTGGCCAGGGGTCAGGAGATTCAGACAAGGACCTGAACTACAGACCTAAGTAACTATACATACTTGTACAATGAAGGGCATGTGACAGGATGCCTATTTTAGTAAAGCATTTGTTAGAAGATATTCTTCCTCAATAACAAAGATCTTAAATGTAATATTTTTTAAATAGAACACGTTTTTTGCTTCAGTTGACACAGTGAGCTGATACATGTTTATAAAGCATACTGACACTTTTCTCCCAGCTCCAGTACCCCTAAATTTCAGTGTCACTATGTGTGAACTACCAAAAAAGATGTGTATTTTATCACAGACTGACTAATATGCATTGCTTGTCCTGGTGTAAAATCCTAGCGGAGACAAGGCACTACCGGGACCTGTAGTTTTACCACAAGGTGAATTAGGCGAGGTCAGCCATGGGTGCAGGCATAGTGTTGACCTCATCTAGCTACGGGCATGTTACACTATGAAATTAGGTCAATTTTATAGAAGTCGATCTTTAGAAAGTGATTTTATACAGTCGATTGTGTATGTCCCCACTAAGGACAGTAGGTCGGCGGAGTGCGTCCTCATAACCGTGGCTAGCATCGACTCATGGAGTGATACACTGTGGGTAGCTATCCCACAGTCCCCGCTGCCCATTGGACTTCTGGGTTAAGCTCCCAATGCCTGATGGGGCAAAAACATTGTCACGGGTGATTTGGGTACATGTTGTCAGTCTCCCCTCCCTCCCTCCTTGAAAGCAACAGCAAACAATCATTTTGCCATTTAAAAGGAGGGGCTGTGGTTTTGGGTTGGATGTGCAGCACACCCCTCCCCCCCCACCGTGTGGCTCTTCTCTGGGATGATCCCTTTTAGCCAAACGCAAACAGCCCAGCATGAAGGGGTCCTTTTACTGTTCCCTTACAAAAATTCCCCTATTTCAACCAGGTGACCATGAATTATATCACTCTCCTGAGGCTAAAAAGTCCTGTGGCACCTTATAGACTAACAGAAGTATTGGAGCATACACTTTCATGGGTGAATACCCACTTCGTCAGACGCATGTGGTGGAAATTTCCAGAGGCAGGTATAAATATGCAGGCAAGAATCAGTCTAGAGATAACAAGGTTAGTTCAATCAGGGAGGATGAGGCCCTCTTCTAGCAGTTGAGATGTGAACACCAAGGAAGGAGAAACTGCTTTTGTAGTTGGCTAGCCATTCACAGTCTTTGTTTAATCCTGAGCTGATGGTGTCAAAAAGCAGTTTCTCCTCCCTTGGTGTTCACACCTCAACTGCTAGAAGAGGGCCTCATCCTCCCTGATTGAACTAACCTCGTTCTCTCTAGACTGATTCTTGCCTGCATATTTATACCTGCTTCTGGAAATTTCCACCACATGCATCTGACGAAGTGGGTATTCACCCATGAAAGCTTATGCTCCAATACTTCTGTTAGTCTATAAGGTACCACAGGACTCTTTGTTGCTTTTTACAGATCCAGACTAACACGGCTACCCTCTGATACACTCCTGAGGTTGACACAGAAAGATAGACTGAATGTTGCATGAATGTGACCAAAACCCAGGACCATTCACTGCCATGCTTTGTGCTGGAATGATTCCAGACTACTTGCTACTGGCTTGGCGTGGTAAAGTCTCCTACCGTGGAGGATGAAATAAGGCAGCCCTCCCCAGAAACCTTCTGCAAAGGCTTTCAGAGTACCTCCAGGAGATTTTCATGGAGATGTCCCTGGAGGATTCCCGCTCCATCCCCAGACATGTTAACAGACTTTTCCAGTAACTGTACTGGCCACGAATGCATCCCAATTCTTCAGGGCAAAACAAACATTAAACAATTGCTTTTAGCCCCTGTAGTATAGTTACAAATGTGCACTCACCAGAGGTGCCTTCTCCGCCTTCAGGGTCCAGGAACAATTCACCCTGGGAGGTTATTGGCTCCAGGGTGACGAAAAGGTCCTGGCTGCCAGGGAGAACAGATTCTCTGCTTGCCTGCTGCACATTCTTCTCCTCCTCTTCCTCATCCACAAAATTCTTCTCTGTGTTGCATGAGACTCCTCCCTTGCAGGTGTCCACAGACAGTGGTGGAGTACTGGTAGGGTTCCCCCCCCCCCTAGAATGGCATGCAGCTGATCATAGAAACGGCATGTATGGGGGTCTGACCCGGAGAGACCGTTTGCTCCTTTGTCTTTGGTAAGCTTGCCTGAGCTCCTTAACTTTCACACGGCACTGTGATTTTTGGCATATATATCAGCATTTCTTCTGCTGGTTTGGAGTTCTGCCTGCACAGATTCTTCTCCTCATACAGTAATCGGATCCAGTGTCTCCCGTTCACTCCATGCTGGAGCTCGTTTGCGATTCTGGGACTGCATGGTCACCTGTTCTGCTGAGCTCGCCAGGCTGACCAAACAGGAAATGAAATTTAAAAGTTCACGGGGCTTTTCCTGTGTACCTGGCTAGTGCATCGGGGTTGAAAGTGCTGTCCGGAGCGGTCACCTTGGAGCACTCTGGGATAGCTCCCAGAGGCCAATACTGTCGAATTACACAACGCTGCATCTGCATTACCCCAAATTCAACCCAGGAAGGTTGATTTTAGCACTACTCCTCTCGTCGGGGAGGAGTACAGTAGTTGATTTTAAGAGCCCTTTAGGTAGGCGGAACGGGGTTGGTTGTGTAGCCACATTGCTTATAAAATCTACCTAACACGATTAAATTCGACCTAACCTCGTAGTGTAGACCAGACCTACCTTATGGTAAATACTAAAGGTGCCTTCTCTCCACTACTTTACAGTGAGATTTCTAATGCACGTTAGTTTGGCACTGAATACGTATCATAAGAATTGAAAGTGGAGTTGAATGGGCCAGGACAGAGGGATGTAGGCACAAACATTCTGGTGAGAAATGTTATGACAAGTTAAATCACGCTTGCACCTATTAAAAATAATGCAGGCAAACCAAGACCTTATTCAGGCCCAGCTTTACTATGCTTCATGAGCTTAGTAGTCCATTTATCCATGGATTCAAAAGAATTATCCCTCCCCATCAACCATGGAAAAATAGACTTTTACGTGCTATGTTTTAGACCATCAGGACAAGCATCTTGCTCTCACTACTGGCACAGATGTATACAATCAGCATTTTTAACTGAAGTGGGAACATCACTGCCTAGTCATACTCTCCAGCAGAAAAACTGTGCTTCACATACCTACTACATCTTTGTCACAAGTGACTACAAATTAATAGATATCATGGGCTGTATTCTGCCCTGATTTACATGGATGGCAACCCCACTAACTTTAATAGATCTGCATGGGGGTGAGTGTGTGTGGGGGGGGTGGGGGAATATAAATGGTGATCATCTGTGGGATCAGATAGCTGAAACATTACAAGGGAAAGTGCATCTTTATCTTCAATTATCATAGTGATAGTAATGGGCCTAACTTGTTTTATGTAATTGTAACTTTATTACTTAATTGACATATGGCTTTACTATTGTTTTACATGGGTATAACTAAGAGGAAAGCCAGAACTAGTTACTGGACCAAGCAGAAACCGATATCATCATAAAAACTGAATTTCTCTCTTTGTGCTGGATTTCAAAGGAAAGGTTTTTTTCCATCCCTTGCTTTTGTAGCCAGTATCTTATGTGCCCACCTTTCAGCATCAGTTCTGAGAAGACGTATAGTAGAGCTGAGGAAATGAATATTCATTCATGTAAATTCAAAAGTGATTTTTATTAAATTGCATGTGTATCCCTTTCACGTTCATTATCTGGGAACATTTGCACATTCAACCATTACTAGCTCAAATATGCTCCAAAAGTGGCGTTTTAAGCTCAAATATTTCTTGGAAAGTGAATTTTATAGTCCGAATCCAAAATTAGGCTCCAGTGCTGCAAACACACATTTGCTTGACTAGGAGCGGTATGAGTAGTCATGTTGAAATCAATGGGATTACTTATATGCTGAACGTAAAGCACATGAATAAGTGTTTCCAGGATTGGAACCTTAATCTGAGAATTTTCCTGTCTATTAGCAAAAGTTATAGAAGCAGGAAAGGAGACACAAATTCAACAAATAAATTACATATTGTGAATTATTCATTAAACTATACTCTATAGTTTTGTCAGTGACAAAAGAACTAATTGAAGCTGTGACTGAAGCTTGACAATACAGAGGAACTAACCATTTCAAAGTTTAACATACTCATTTATTCCCATAAACAGTCTGTCATTAATAGAGGAGAAAGTTTTGTATTTATTTTCTTCCATGGAAGGGTGGTGTAGGGCATTCAGTTATGAGACAGTATTATCTAGCGTGTTTATAGGGAAGAACCAGGGCTTCCTGAGTTTTAATATTACCTCTACCACTGACTCATTATATGGTCTTGAACAAGTCGCCTAAGTTCTCTGCACATCAGTGTCCCCTTCTATATAATGGGAATAATAAATTTGAAGTCATTGGGGTATGAAGATGTATTTAATATTTCTAGTACACCTTGAAAATTGTAAATTAACTATATTATCCAACTTGGCACCTTTTCTTTTTTTCTTTTCCGCATCAAATGCTTAGTATAAAATGAATTCTTATCTGTATTACCGTAGTGCCTAGTGTCTCTATTACCGTAACTAACAACAGAGCCTTATCGCATGAATCACTGCACAAAGACATAGATATACACTGGAGCTAGAGGTATAATTTCCTACTTGGGTAGATGTGCTAATCAAGATAGGCTCTAAAAATAGAAGTCTTGCCAAGGCACCACAAGTAGTAGGACAGGCTAGCCACCCAAGTATGATCCCCTCTGAAACTCTAGGTACATACTCTGGCCTACCACCACTCATGTCCCCACAGGGACACTTCTATTTTTAACATGCTTGTTTGATCAGTGCTAGCATTGGTATGTCTACCAGGCTGAACATTACACCTCCAGTTCCAGTGTAGAGAGAACCTTGTTAAGAGATGGTCCCAGCCTGAAGGTATTATAGCTTACATGGATGAGACAGACAAAGGAAACATTATCTCCATTTTTACATTGTAGGAATGGAGGTACAGCCCCAGAACCATTTAGATGCCTAATTCCCCTTGATTTCAAGGTGAGTTAGGTGCCTAAATACCTTTGAAGAGCTGGGCCTGAGTGCCTTAACCACACAGAAGGTTTGTACTGTAGTGGGAATTGAACCTAAGTCTTCAGTGTGCCAGTATAATACCTTACCCACAAGACCACTCTTCCTCCCTTGACAGTAGGTTTAAGTTGTTCACCACCTATCCTAAAATATACATAAAGCAAACAGATTTAGATACTTTTTTTTTTAAAGCTTTGGGTAGCGAGCTGACTATTACAGGGCTTATGCAACCTGAACCTTGAGAGGTTTGCAAGTCACAGTGAGTGAAACCTCATCACAGTTTGAAATTAAGCCTCTGATACATTTCATATTTATATCCACTAGAAGAAGAGAGAGAAGTAAATAACTAGTGTAGACTGTTTTCAAAGGCATATAGACTAGGGAGATAAAGGCATGGTTCCAAAAAAAGTTATATTTTCACTGACGAATCCAAAAATCAGTTTAACCCTCATTAGAAATAAAAGCTAGAAATCAGGAAGAATATAAAATGCTCTTCTTTGAAAAGAGTAAGAAAAAAAGTACTTTAGAGAAGAAAATGTCTTAATTCTGGCCAGATACTATTATAATTTTATTTTATTTTTGTGATATCTGTCTCACTGGGCTGATCTGCACAGACTAATATGGCAAGGATATGTCATAACTTATCTTGAACTGCTCCAGTTTTTTAACTAAAAAAAAAGAGTCTTGTAATCCAGTAGCAGCTGTCATTTTCAAATTCATATCTTCTCTCATGCAACCCATCTCTCCTGCTATATATTTCCCCCCCAAATTAAACAGCTGCCCAGGTGGAAAAATAACTTATTTTATGTACAAATTTTTGTTATAAAACTACACTGATTTTGAATACTCAGTTAAAATATGTTTGATATAGAAAATGTGTGTTAAATCTCATTAAAATAACTAGTTCTCTTAGTATTTGATTATCCTCACTTCCACCAGTGGAAATCAGGAGTTACTGCCCTGGAGCCAATGGTGTTTCACCAGTTTAAGGCCAGTGAAAGTAAGAGGAAAATTAGACCCATGGCCTATATTCTCAGCTGGTGTGAATCAGTGCAACTCACTTGAACTCAATCGGGCTAAACTGATCTACACCAGCTGAAAATCTGTCCCACGATATGTCAAAAATGAGGTAAGATACATTCCTCTTGAGTCTGCGTTCCATGCTCTTCCTTTTCTTTTCCTCTGATTCTTTACTTTTTATTCTATTGTTCTTCAACATTCTTAAAGGTTTCAGCAGAGATGACTGTTGTATGCTATCAAGAGATCTGAAGTGGTGCAGCTAATCTTCATTGATCTCAATGTCCTTTTCTTTCCAATGTTTCTGAAGATCTCTAGGCAGAAGTAAAGTGTTTTTTGGTGAAATATTTTCTCCTTGTTTCCATGCTTCAAAGTGATATCCTTACTATTTTTGTCAAGGCTAAATTTCACAGTATTCTCTATGGAAATGAATTTCAGGAATCTTCCTCCTTTACTCTTTGAAACATTGCTTCTATTTCCATGAGTTTAAAACCCTCCTTATCCTCAACCAAAGATATAAGAACAAAGGGTTGAGCAAACCAGTTTAGAAACAGTGAGAACTGTCTTACAGCTCTGATCGTGTACTAAACAAATTCTGAAATTCTTTGAAGCTTCAGTTCAGTTTGCTTAAGAAAATCCCCTAAAAAACCCAGGTCATGATCAGTTCGGCCCTAAACAAGGCATTCGTGCTTTAGCTGTTATCTTACAAAATCTATTGAAGGTCTCAGCAGGTCTACATGCTCTTTTGAAATGTCATATGCACTTTGGTTTCTCAGGGGTAGGAAGCTCACAGTGTGTTTCTTTTCTCAGCCAAATAAATGCTGGAGAAAAATGACATTTGAAAATAGCAGCTGAGCCAATAGACCAGAAGAGAGGCTAGACCTGCTGGTGACACTCTATGCTCCTTGGATCAGGCTGGGGAATGAGTGTAATAAGGGATTCGGTGAAAGGTGGGATGAAAAGCATCATAGAGAAGAGAGAAAATGGGAATTGGAGAGATCTGCCAAAGAACAGATTTTTCTTTGAGGGGAAATAAAGTGGGATCAAAACTTCAGGCAGTGATTTTTCAAAGAAGACTTGGATGTCTAATCTTATATTTGGGCCTCTTTTGAAAATTCCAGCCCATGGGAATAGTCTGAAGAAGAACTAGGACAGGGGTCGGCAACCTACGTCACACGTGCCAAACACGGCACGCAAGCCGATTTTGAGTGGCACGCTGCTGCCTGCCGCGGTCCCGNACCCCAGCCCCACTCAGCTCCCCCTGCCCACCGCTCTCCCCTGCGGGGGCAGGAGGCAGAAGCTTGGTCCTGCGGCAGCCAACCTTCCCCCCTCCCCTGCTTCTTCCCCCAGCGTGGTGATTTCCTGCCCCTCCTCCTCTCCTTCCCTGCGCTGATCAGCTGATGGCCCTTTCTAGCGGGAGGGGGACGAGTGGCAGCGTGCTCACTGCTCCGTAGAGGAGGCAGAGAAGAGGTAGGGACGGGACCTGGGGGAAGGGGGTAGAACAGGGCATATCCCTTCCAGCCCCCTGCCATGAGCCGCTCAGGACAGGGGGCTGGGAGCACCCCCACGAGCTGAGCACCCCAGCCCTGACCCCTGAAACCCCCCCCCACAGCCTTCTGCCCTGCACCTCCACACACACCCAGCCCTCTGCCCTGACCCCTGAACCCCCCACACACACCCAGCCTTCTGCCCTACACCCCCCACAGCCTCCATCCCTCTGCCCTGACCCCTGAACCCCACACACACCCAGTCTTCTGCCCTGCACCCCCCACACAACCCCAGCCCTCTGCCCTGACCCCTGAACACCCCCCCCCCCAGGTCTGGGGTCCCAGCTGCCGGCCCCTTGCCAGCCGGCGTCCCAGCCGCAGGCCCCGCTCAGCCCACTGCCGGCCTAGGTGAACAGAACCCCAGGCTGGCAGCGGGCTGAGCAGGCTGGCGGCATAAGATCAGCATTGTTTACTTTACATACAACAATAGTTTAGTTATAGAATATAGACTTTTAGAGAGAGACCTTCTAAAAAGTGTTAAAATGTATTACCGGCACACGAAACCTTAAATTAAAGTGAATAAATGAAGACTCGGCACACCGCTTCTGAAAGGTTGCCTACCCCTGAACTAGGGTGTTGTCAGAAAGGTTGGGCTGTGTGGGGAGAGAGAAAGATGGATTACAGTGAAGGGAAAGGTCAGAAAAGACCTCAGATAGTTGATAAGCTCATTTAGATCTTCTTCATACTCTGGTTCAGTGGTTTGTAGGTGAACTTGAAATATAAATTATTTCTCAATCTTCCTTGCTGAAGTGGCTGACTGAAATTTAGGGGAGAGATCCATTGCTGCTGTAAATTGGCATTGCTCTATTGACTTTAGCTGAGGTTTTGCCCCCAGAAGTCCAGTAGGTGAAAAGTGCAAAAAAGACGCTTTTGTGAAAATGTTGAAAAAATGGGAAAAGGTGTCCCCTTTTTTCTTTCAAAATTCGAAAGCTTCCAATAGAGCTTTTCAAGAAAGATGTGGGTCCCATCTCCTCACCAGCTTCTCAGAATTGCCCCGTCTTCTCAGAGTTGTGAGGGATGATGTTCTTATTGGAAATAAAAGCATTCCAAAATCTGAGGAACTCTGAAGGCTGATTATGGTGGGTGAAATGCTATAACAATAGGCCAGGCTGTACACACTTCACACTGGGGACAGTCACAGGGCCCTCTTAATTCTCTGCATAAGCGTTCCAGACTGTGGGTGGCTGTGTAGGGAGATGACTAGCCTGCAGATGACTGCTGTGCCCCACCATGAACAGGTGGCTGAAAAAGAGTGGGAAATGGAAAGAGCCTTGGCTCTCTGCCTCTGCAATGAACTGGTCAGTGAAACTGCACCAATCCATAAAAACTGCACCAGGAATGGAGATGGTGCAAGGTACGTCCCACTTCTGCAGAAAAGGGGAGGCAGATTGTGACTCTTTGAACCCCATAGTAAAAGCAAGCCCTGTGGGAGGCAGTGTTACCTAGTGGATAAGGTTCTAGATAGGGAGATAGCCGAGCTGTGCTCGATTCCCAGTTCTGCTAGTCCTCTGTTGTGGTTCCTTGGGCAAGTCACTTCACCCCTCGGTGCCCCTATTTCCTCTATCAACCTTTTGTTTGTCTTCTCTATTTAGTTTGTACACTAACTGAAGCAAGGATGATCTGTCACTCAGTACAGTGCCTAGTACAATGGGTCCTAGGGCTCAGCTAGGGCTTCTAGTTTCAACTATAATACACGTGAAATAACTAATTCACATGAATGACAGGGAGGCCCACCCCAAATCAGCAAATTCTGCATTTTTTGAATGTCAACTTAATTTTAAAAGTAGAAGATATATTGATTTTTATTTATAGACCTATCCAGTGTACTCTTCACCCCAGCAACTGAGTGACTAGTCAGGATACTGTTCACAGAATGTATTTTGTTCTTTTATGTTGACAAATGTAATTTTAGTTTTTAATTATTTAAGGATTTTTAATGATTAAAGACACTAATTCATAGTAGTTGAGTAAATTTATTGTTGTACATTTTCTGAAAGTAATGAAGTCTTAGTTATCAGACCTGACCATAACTCTCCACTATTTAATCTTTTATGAGAAGTAAAGTAGGGATATCTGGTCCATCCCCCGCCTCCTGTGAGCATAATTGTGTTTGCAAATTATCCAAGTGGGAAATGGTGTGATTCTGCCATAGGTGACCAGGTAGTAAATGCTTTCCACTGTAAGAAAGGTTAATCAGCACATGTAGTTTGCATAATGTTCCCCAAGGGCTTGTCTACACTAGCCTTTTTTCTTTAAAATTTCCTACCCTTGCTTACACTGCCCTTGCAGTTCCATCAATGGAAGCATTAATGCAAAGAGTGTTCCCACAGCCACTGGTTATCTAACCCTGCTCTGAGTACGTCTAGACAATACAGTGCTATAAACATCAGATACTTGAACCTCATCTACACTAGAACTCTCTCTGCTACTCTACACTGGAGCTGCACCATTCCTAGCAATGGTGTGAAATTTTAGGGGGTGGGAGGGACTGGTGTATATGTATATATATATATAGATAGATAGATGTCCTATGATATCTTCTTAGGGTTTTTTCCTAGCATTTTCCATCTTATGGAGTCCAAAGTAGTCATCAAAGTTGGCCTTATTGTTTGGAAATGAGGTTATCATTTAAAACAAATCTTCTCATTGTTCTGTCCATCCTGTGTTAAGTAGTGAATTTAATCACTAATAAACAAACACCAGAAGACAAATTAAAAATATTACAGAAATATTTCCTTATTTTTCAATTGCAATCCTATAAAATAAGATTATAAAACACACAAAATTCAATAGAACAAGCTGGCAGGCACAAATACTATTAGACTGAATCACACACTTTATGGTTTTTTAATAGAAACATATTTAGGGAGCAGCAGCAAACACAATGGGCCAAATTCATTGCTGGTATAACTCAATTGTGTTCAGTTATGTTACACACAGAATAAATGTGCCCAAAATGCTTTAATGAGAGATGGACTGTGAACATAACATATTTAACAATGACAAATAGAGCTTGTTCTTTCTCTGCAATATTAGGAAATCAGCAAACATATTTTTTGGTAAGTATCAATTCCCACGAGTAATTATCTTGGGCTAGATTGTAATCTAACTCCTAGCCCTGTGTAAGAGGAGGCACATAGCTGCATCCTCTCAAGAGAACTCTGAAAGGGGAAATAAGTTAATGCAGAACATTACAAGGTGCAGCTCACTTTCCCATTTGCACTGGCTCATCTGTGTTATCTGGTAGACAGGGGGACAGAGCCAAAGTTCCAACCCTTTCTGTCCACTGCCCAAACCATTTCATTGCTCACCCAAGTCGCATGGTATTGTTTCTCCTCCCTGAGTCTCAAATGAGAGAGGACTTTCAAGACGTCCCCATGAACATTTCTGCTATGAATACTCTTCTAAATACATATTCACAGAAGCACTTGCAAAAATAGATCTGTCTGTCTACAGCACAACCAGCTCAAATAATCAAAAAGATATTAAACTGTGTGTAAGGGGGGGAAGAAGAGGGGTTCAGTCCAGTTCATGTAACTCAATTAAAAAAGATCTTTTCTGACTATGTAGATGGGACCTCTGGTCTGTGTAGACCAGGCAAAAGGTGCTTTTACAAAATGAGCGATCTAACTCAATTTAAATAACATGGTCTGGGAAACACCACTGAGCAGCTAGCACCTTAGAGGCTATGGTGAGGAGGGTGGGATAAGAACCTGAATAAAATCATGTGGACACAGTCTAACCTGGTCTTGTGTGATTGGAGGGAAGCTAGACAGACCCTTGAAAAACAAGTGTGCCAACAAAAATTCTCATAGGCATGGTGATGGGTAAGGAATTAAAGGGGTCACAAATAACAAGAGGGTTTTTTTAATCCAAATCCAATGTTTTTGTGAATAACTTACACCTGGGCAAAAACTGAAGTATCTGAAGAGGACAGCCAGTGGTCTCTGAGGCAGAATGAAACCTTTAACTAAGGTTTCCTTATGGATGTTGAAGATCTAGTCATGTAATCATGCAAAAAGCTTTACCTAGCATTCTTATTTTGCCTAACCAGTAGTCAGCAGCACTCTATTGTCCCTTGGTTTCAGCTACTCCCCGATAGGACAATGGTGGGGGAAGCTTTTATTGTAGGGTTCTAGGCTAAGTTTGTCTGTACAGTCCATTGTAAAGGCTTCCTGTTCATTACTCTAGAATAGGCAACGTAAACATGCCCAGATGCATTACCCCAGAGCACTGGTTCTTCAGCAGGGGTTCGTGTATCCCTTGGGGTATGAGTGTACATTAACTCACATAGATATTTGCCTGGTTTTACAAGAGGCTACACAAAAAGCACTAGTGAAGTCAGTAGAAGCTAAACTTTCCTACAATGACTTGTTTATACTACTCTGTAGCGAAGCGAAGACTCACCGGCACAGCACCTCCTGCTGGTCGTCTGGGAATTAGCTCTGTTCCAGCATACGGAGCACCCTCTGCAGGCTGGTGTCTCACCTGCCACCAGCCCCATGTCCCTCCCAGACCCCAGTGCCCCTTACCTTGGGGTTCTGCCCTCTGCAGTACCCCCACTCTGGGTCTCCCCTCCCAGGGGAACCCCCAACCCTATCACCCACCTTGCCTCAGTGGCTACTGCCAGTCGTCATTTAGCCCCCACTCACTGGGGCAAACTGCAGTCTGTAAAGGCCACTCATCATTGGCAAGGGGTTAGGACCAGCTGCCTTTGCCTATTCCCAGGCTGTTACTTTGCAGCCCCAGTACCTCTTCATAGGCCTTCATCAAGGCCTGCTGCCTGGGGTTTACCAGGCTGGAGCTCCCCAGCACTGCTCCACCTCAGGTACCTTGCTCCCAGGCAGCTAGCTCTTCCCACTCCAGGGCTAGAGTGAGACTTCTCAGTTCCTGGCCCACAGCCCCTTTATAGGTCCAGCTGTGGCCTGATTGGGCTGGCCACATCTGTGGTCAGCTACTCCCTCAGCTGCTTTCCCTTTTCCCCAGCCGCAGCCCTCTCCAGGGCTGTTTTCAATCCCTGTTCTGTGGGAGTGGGGCAGCCACCCCACTACATGCTCTATATACTATACACTGAAATGTAAGTACAATATTTCTATCACAATTGATTTCTATCATAATTACATGACAAAAATGAGAAAGTAGGCAATTTTTCAGTTATAGTATGCTGTGACACTTTTTTGTATTTTTAAGTGAGGTGAGACTTGGGAGTACTCAAGACAAATCAGACTCCTGAAAAGGATACAGTAGTCTGAAGCAGTGGCTCTCAACCCTTCCAGAGTACCTGGGGAAAAAAACATTTTTTTCTCATGTTCACAGCTGTGCAGTTTATTGCACCTGTACTAGAAGGAAGGATCTCTGGAAGCAATTGCTGTTTGGTATGCTAGCCAATTTTTGTTTGTCTATTTATTATTTTTAAGTATTAAAATTGCAAATGTGTGCATTTAGCAATGTGAATACTATTCAACCAGGTTTATAGAATGTAATACCTAGATCTGGATTCTGTTTAAATGAGAGAAACAAAATATTGTGTACCCTCCATTTCTTTTTCTTTTGGAGGAAAGATCCCTTTGCTAAGATTTAAAGAGCTCTGCTGTTCTTTCAGAGTTTCTTCTCTGTTTGTCATTACTTTTCTGTCCATAGATGTGGTGCTGTCTGTGAAGTGAAAGACTGTGACAGCTGATGGAAGTCTTTCAACGGGATTAGGCTTCCAGTGTTGTTTCTGGGTGTGACTTTAAAAGAGATTTTTCATGCAATAAAATGCACTGTGCTGTGTTAGGAGATGGAGCCCTTGCTTATGTGACATGCATTTTGGGGTTTTTAAACAGCTTTGTACTGGCCCAGGAAGCCTATTTTGTAGAAGAATTTATTATGTTTGACAATGCTATAAACCATCAGGAGGTAAAATGTGTTACAAATACAGGCATACCCACTGACACAGTCCTTGCCTTTTAACTCTGTTCATGAATCGATTTAGCATAAAAACTAGGGCTGTCAAACGATTTTTTAAAATCGCAACTAATTGTGAGATTAAAAAAATAGTTGCGATTAATCGCCCTGTTAAGCAATAATAGAATACCAATTTAAATTCATTATAAATATTTTGGATGTTTTTCTACATTTTCAAATATACTGATTTCAATTACAACACAGAATACAAAGTGTACTGTGTTCATTTTATATTATTTTAGATTACGTAACTGCACTCAAAAACAAAACCATGTAAAACTTTAGTGCCTACAAGTGAACACATGGAGGGGTATATGAATGTTTAGCATATCTGAAATATGAATACCTTGCAATGCCAGCTACAACAGTGCCATGCGAACGCCTGTTCTCACTTTCAGGTGACACTGTGAATAAGAAGCAGGCAGCATTATCTCCCATAAATGTAAATAAACTTGTTTGTCTTAGCAATTGGCTGAACAAGAAGTAGGACTGAGTGGACTTGTATGAGGTGCATTGAAAAATACAATTTCTTTTGTTTCTTTTTACAGTGCAAATACTTGTAATCAAAACTAATATAAAGTGAGCACTGTACACTTTGTATTCTGTGTTGTAACTTAAATAATATATTTGAAAATGTAGAAAAACATCCAGAAATATTTATAATAAATTTAAATTGGCATTCTATTATTGCTTAACAGTGTGATTAAAACTGCGATTAATTGTGACTATTTTTTTTATCTAGTTAATTTTTTTTGCGTTAAGCGTGTGCATTAACTGCAATTAATTGATGGCCCTAATAAAAACTGCTCAATGACAAAAGATTATTTCACACGGGGTATGATAGTATACAAAACAAATGGTACTACGATGGCATGACAAGCCCTTTATATTTTAAAATTCAGCTTCACAGTATAAACAGTGAACTCATTCTCATTGATGAATCTCTACTACCTTGGAGGAATCCCAAGGTCTGATTCACCACTGCATTGTCCCAATCTTGTGCTGGTGTGATTTCAAACAGGGGGGCAAAGAGTGCTACTTGGAAAGGGTTCTTCAAAGCAAAAGTGAGCTACTTCCCCATTCTGTGAAGCACTCCAGTTCAAATACTGGTCTCTGGTGGATTGTATTTTACTCATTCATGCATTCCAATTTTAGGCTCTTCATGGCAGGAACTTTTTGGTATTTGCTTGGTACAGTTTGCATGTTGTCTTGCACCATGTACAGTCATTTCTCTATATGGCATATCATGGATGCCAATAGCTGAGGCAAATCTGTGATGACCTTGGATAGATAGTATAGTCCTGTCTTTATATGGTTAAAAAAAAGGTTAAGCATGACAACTAGAAATGATACAAGTGCAAACAAGATCTAGACATCTTACATTAAAGCTAGAATGTATGGAAGATCAAAGATGCCTCCTTTAATCATTGAAATATGGGTATCAGTTACTAATACATTTTAGAAAAAGGAGATTCAAGCACTATCCTCAAAATATGCTTGCAAAAGGTGCTGATACAACCCCAGTAAACGCATATCTCCTTCATTTAAGGGAGTATGAGAACATGTGCCTAACAGCTCCTGAAAACCTGCATAAAGGGTAAAAAAACTGCCAAAACAGACAGTTTGCAATTCTTTAAAAATAAGAAGGAGATTGTAGCTAGATTTGGAAAATAATGGCATTTGAACAACTGACTTGCACCTTTGTCCAGTATTTCCACAGAGTAAATATATATATATCAGGCTCCAAATGACATCTACTGACCAAAGAAATCCTCCTTGTAGAAAAGAGGATTGAGTTACCCAGTTTCCTTGCTATTAATTTAGAATATTTCCCCCTTGGATTCTACTTCCCATTGACTTACTGTTCAGATAGAACACAAAGGAGAGACGCAGGGATGATTGATTAAAAATAAAATAAGGCTAAGAATGTATCACAGCTCTGCAGTAAAACCTTGTCCCTTGCAGATAAGAGACCGGTATCACCCACTGCCCATGTCTTGATGATCTGCTGTATCTCTTCTAAAGGACTGTTAGTGTCCATCCTGCATACAAGCCCTTTGTGAACAGGGGCCGCTAACAGGGAGTTTTGAGAGGGAGTTTTGAAGGGGAGTGGGAAGGGGGCGAGGTACACTTGCCATTCTTTAAAACCTTTATACTAAACTATAATCAAAACTTCCTGATTTAAAAAAAACCCTATCATTAACCTAGGCAGCTGTTGGAGAGAATGCAGGAAGAAGCCCAGCAGCAGAGTGGGGGCTATCCTGCTTATTGCGCTCAGAGTAGCATGTATGATTACCTGCCCTGTGGGCGGGTGGCGTATGTGTACATTCGGTGCTCCTGGCCCTCAGAGACTGCATACGGGCTTTGGAGGCCAGGGTGGTGGAACTGGAGGAGCTAAGGGAGGCAGAGCGGTATGTTGATGAGGCTTTCCGGGACACTGTAGATTTGTCCCACCTCTGGTCAGACAGCTCCTGTGCTGTTAAGGAGAATGAAAGGCCCAGGGAAGGGGAGCAGTCAACGGGAGCAGAGGGAAACCTTCCCATAGTTGGGACCCTCCTTCCAGATGATGATGTGGTATCCTCTCACACTGAGGTTACCTCTCTGGGGAAGGGAACTCCAGTCATTAGAAAAAGGCAGGTGTTAGTAATTGGAGATTTGATCCTTAGAAACATAGATAGCTGGGTTTGTGATGACCGGGAGAACCGTATGGTGACTTGCCTGCCTGGCGCGAAGGTTGTGGATCTCTCGAGGCATCTAGATAGACTTATGTGTAGTGCTGGGGAGGAGCCGGTGGTGGTGGTACATGTAGGTACCAATGACATAGGGAAGGGTAGGAGAGAGTTCCTGCAGGCCAAATTTAGGCTGCTAGGAAAGAGACTGAAATCCAGGACCTGTATGGTGGCATTCTCAGAAATGCTTCCAGTTCCACACGCAGGGCCAGGTAGGCAGGCAGAGCTTCAGAGTCTCAATGCATAGATGAGACGATGATATAGAGAGGAGGGGTTTATATTTATTAGGAACTGGGGAAACTTTTGGGATAGGGGGAGCCTATACAGGAAGGATGGGCTCCATCTAAACCAAAGTGGATCCAGACTGCTGGCACTTAACATTAAGAAGGTTTCAGAGCAGTTTTTAAACTAAGAGATGGGGGAGAGCTGATTGCTGCAGAGGAGCACGTGGATCGGACAGAGACTTCTCTTAGAGGAGAGTCTATTGATAGAGATTCTCTAAGTTTTAGTCAGAAGGAGAGGATGGAAGAGGATAAAGTATGGGCCAGATCAGACGAGAAATGTTCACATAAAAAAGAATCTGACACATCAGAAAAGGATATGTTTTTAAAGTGCTTGTACACAAATACTAGAAGTCTAAATAATATGACGGGTGAACTAGAGTGCCTCATGTTAAAGGAGGATATTGATATAATAGGAATCACAGAAATCTGGTGGAGTGAGGACAATCAATGGGACATAATCATTCCGGGGTACAAAATATATCAGAAGGACAGAACAGGTCATGCAGGGGTGAGTGGCACTATATGTGAAAGAAAATGTAGAATCAAATGAAGTAAAAATCTTAAATGAATCCACATGTTCCATAGAATCTCTATGGATAGTAATTCAATGCTCTAATAAGAATGTAACAGTAGGGGTCTATTATCGACCACCTGACCAGGACAGTGATAGTGACAATGAAATGCTAAGGGAGATTAGAGAGGCTATCAAACTAAAGAACTCAATAATAGTGGGGGATTTCAATTATCCCCATATTGACTGGGTACATGTCACCTCAGGATGAAATGCAGAGACAGAATTTCTCAATACTTTAAATGACTGCTTCTTGGAGCAGCTGGTACGGGAACCCACAAGGCAATTCTCAATTTAGTCCTGAGTGGAGAGCAGGATCTGGTCCAAGATGTAACTATAACAGGACCTCTTGGAAATAGTGACCATAATATAATAACATTTAACATTCCTGTGGTGGGAAGAACACCTCAACAGCCCAACACTGGGGCATTTAGTTTCAGAAAGGGTTTCAGAAAGGGGAGAAAGGGGAGCTATGCAAAAATGAGGAGGTTAGTTAAACAGAATGTAAAAGGTAAAGTGACTAGAGTGAAATCCCTGCAAGCGGCATGGACACTTTTCAAAGACACCATAATAGAGGTTAAAAAACACAGTAAAAGAACTAAAAAAAAGCCAACGTGGCTTAACAACCATGTAAAAGAAGCAGTGAGAGATTAAAATGCATCTTTTAAAAACTGGAAGTCAAATCCTAGTGAGGTAAATAGAAAGGAGCATAAACACTGCCAAATTAAGTGTAAAAATGTAATAAGAAAAGCCAAAAAGGAGTTTGAAGAACAGCTAGCCAAAAACTCAAAAGGTAATAACAAAATGTTTTTAAGTACATCAGAAGCAGGAAGCCTTCTAAACAACCAGTGGGGCCCCTGGACAATCGAGATACAAAAGGAGCACCGCTTCCAGCAGCTCCCATTGGCCTGGAGCAGCGAACCGCGGCCACTGGGAGCCGCGATCGGTCGAACCTGCGGACGCGGCAGGTAAAAAAACGGCCCGGCCCGCCAGGGGCTTTCCCTGCACAAGAGGCGGAACAAGTTTGGGAACCACTGGTCTATAAGGTGCCACAGGACTCTGTCACTTTTTACAGATCCAGACTAACACGGCTACCCCTCTGATACAAGTGTCCAGTGGACCAGATGCTGGACACTCCAAGGAGGGCTCAGGGATAGGGGTGTGCCAATCACTGACCTGTAGGGAAACAGCATGGCCTGCAAGGCCTATAGGGGAATGCCTGTGTGGACTATGGCCAGTGGGGTTGGGGAGATGACTTACAGCAGGCACAGGGAAGGCTTTCTAACATGAAGGGCAGGTGGAAGTGTGGTTCATCACAGCCCTGGGTACCCCTGGGAAGCATCATACTTAAGAACATAAGAATGACCATACTTGGTCAGCCCAAAGGTCCATCCAGCCCAGTATCTTGTCTACCGACAGTGGCCAGTGCCAGGTGCCCCAGAGGGCGTGAACCTAACAGGTAATGATCAAGTGATCTCTCTCCTGCCATCCATCTCCACCCTCTGACAAANATCTTCAGAGAACTCTCCATGATGACTCCAAGATCTTTTTTCCTGATTCATTGTAGCTAACTTTGCCCCCATCATATTGTATGTATAGTTGGGGTTATTTTTTCCAATGTGCATTACTTTACNCCCTCAGGCAAGGAGTTCCACAGGTTGACTGTGCACTGTGTGAAGAACTTCCTTTTAGTTGTTTTAAACCTGATGCCCATTAATTTCATTTGGTGGTCCCTAGTTCTTATATTATGGGAACAAGTAAATAACTTTTCCTTATTCGCTTTCTCCATACCACTCATGATTTTATATACCTCTATCATATCCCCCCTTAGTCTCCTCTTTTCCAAGCTGAAAAGTCCTAGCCTCTTTAATCTCTCCTCATATGGGACCCTTTCCAGACCCCTAATCATTTTAGTTGCCCATCTCTGAACCTTTTCTAATGCCAGTATATCTTTTTTGAGATGAGGAGACCACATCTGTATGCAGTATTCAAGATGTGGGCGTACCATGGATTTATATAAGGGCAATAAGATATTCTCCGTCTTATTCTCTATCCCTTTTTTAATGATTCCTAACATCCTGTTTGCTTTTTTGGCTGCCGCTGCACACTGCGTGGACATCTTCAGAGAACTCTCCGTGATGACTCCAAGATCTTTTTTCCTGATTCATTGTAGCTAACTTTGCCCCCATCATATTGTATGTATAGTTGGGGTTATTTTTTCCAATGTGCATTACTTTACATTTATCCACATTAAATTTCATTTGCCATTTTGTTGCCCAATCACTTAGATTTGTGAGCTCTTTTTGAAGTTCTTCACAGTCTACTTTGGTCTTAACTATCTTGAGCAGTTTAGTATCATCTGCATACTTTGCCACCTCACTGTTTACCCCTTTCTCCAGATCATTTATGAATAAGTTGAATAGGATTGGTCCTAGGACTGACCCTTGGGGAACACCACTAGTTACCCCTCTCCATTCTGAAAATTTACCATTTATTCTTACCCTTTGTTCCCTGTCTTTTAACCAGTTCTCAATCCATGAAAGGATCTTCCCTCTTATCCCATGACAACTTAATTTACGTAAGAGCCTTTGGTGAGGGACCTTGTTAAAGGCTTTCTGGAAATCTAAGTACACTATGTCCACTGGATCCCCCTTGTCCACATGTTTGTTGACCCCTTCAAAGAACTCTAATAAATTAGTAAGACATGATTTCCCTTTATAGAAATCATGTTGACTTTTGCCCAACAATTTATGTTCTTCTATGCATCTGACAATTTTATTCTTTACTATTGTTTCAAATGATTTGCCCGGTACTGCTGGTAGACTTACCGGTGCCACAGGACTCTTTGTCACTGGACAATTGTAGTATTCACAGACTTGCCGTTCCCAAAGAAACAGTTCAACACAGCTTACCAGTTCCACCTCCGATCAGGCTCTGCTTAACCACACAGTACTTATGAGTTTTTTTAACAAAGCATGGAGAGTCAAATAATAGCAAGTTAAAGTATTGGAAACAAAAGGTTACATTCAAAATCATTCTAGAACCTAGACTTAATTAATAAATACTCCCATGTCTAACCAAGTATTGCTCACCCAAATATCGCTGCAGCACTTTACAACCAGGTTGGCTATGACCCTCCTTTCATGAGACCGACATGCTGTCAGCTTGCCTCATAGATGAAGGATTCCAGGTGGGGTGGTTTTTTTTGACTCCCCTCCCCCAAGATATCTCAGTCCTATCCTTTGTCTTTATTCTTAAAAAGGACACCCTCCGCTGTTTGTTTCATCCTGTAGATTTTTCTCCTTCACAATCTCTTATTTTGCCTGGCTCAGATTGCAACTAGGCATACAGTGGGAAGTATACAATACACAAGTGACCAGACAGGGAAATATATGTCTGTTACCATGTATCTGAAAGGAAAATGTCAGAGGTATGTCACCTCCTGATGATCTGCCCTTACTCCACAAACTTAAGAATATACATATATATGATGGGTTCCCCTCAGGGTGTCACATGGAACTGGGGTACCGCTGAGCCCTCTGACCCACCAGCCTGGGCTCCCTCTCACATTGTGCTGCTGAGACTCTTACACTTCCACTAGAATACACACAGGTAGGGACACACCTAGCTGTAGTTACATGCAGGCTCTCGGCCCAACCACTGCTTGTGAACCAACAACAGAGAGACTACACCCAAAATAACCCCCAGCTTTCCATCCTAGAACCCTAGAATGGTACCGTCATGCCCTGGTCCAAACCCCAATCAATATGAATTTATTATCCAGTTCACCTCCCCCTCTCAATGTGGAGAGGAATAAGCAACAGCTTTTTCCCCTTGAGCTATGATTTCTACACACTTCACTCCAAACTCACTGGTTAAGATTAAAACATAAAACAAGTTTATTAATTATAAAAGATAGATTGTAAGTGATAAGGGATAGCAAACAGATCAAAGCAGATTACCTAGCAAATAAACAAAAACGCAACCTAAGCTTAATGTACTAGATAGCTTGGATATGAATAGCAGATTCTCACCCTAACTGATGGTACAGGCAGACTTGTAGATTCTAAAGGCACAAGCTGCATTAGCTTTACAGCTTAGGTTTCTCAGGTCTTCATATGCAGGCTAGAAATCCTTTTAGCCAGGGTCCAGCACTTCCCCCAGTTCAGTCTTTGTTCCTCAGGTGTTTCCAGGAGTCGTCTTGTGTAGGGAATGAAGAACCACAGCTGATGTCACTCCCTGCCTTATATAGCTTTAGCATACGGCGGGAACCCTTTGTTTCAAAATTTGGTTCCCAAACCGGTTTGTGTTGAAATACTGACATCCCAAGATGGAGTCCAGAATCATGTGGCCTGGTCACATGTCCCTGTAGAGTCATAGCAGCCATTACTTTCAGGCTCTCTGGAGCGTTCTCAGGAAGGCTTACCAGGTGGGAGATAAGCTTCTCCTAAGGCCTATTGTTTTCCCTCATGCTCCATTGCCCTGAATAGGCCCTTCCCAACCAACAGTCTAGATTGAAAGCATCTTGTCTAGTGGTCGTTACCCAGGTGTAACTACATTTGAAATACAGATATACCTCTACCCTGATATAACGCGACCCGATATAACACAAATTCGGATATAACGCGGTAAAGCAGCACTCCGGGGGGGCGGGGCTGCGCGCTCCGGCGAATCAAAGCAAATTCGATATAATGCGGTTTCACCTATAACGCGGTAAGATTTTTTGGCTCCCGAGGACAGCGTTATATCGGGGTAGAGGTGTACATAGTCAATGCAGAACTTCAGATACAAAAATGATACATGCACACAGGATAATCATATTCAGCAAATCATAACTTTTCCAATGACACCGCACATGACTTTTCTTGTACAAAATGCATCAAAATTGTCATAATCATATAATAAATGTAGTGTGAAAAATATGGGGTGCAGTACCAGTGATACTCAGACCTCATTGGTTCAGGAGCCACATTAGCGATCAGCATTGCTCAACAGAGCCACAGTCGTGTGAATTCAGTGTTTCATTTACTATTTATATATAATTATTCTCACAGTATAATGACTGACCAAGTATTATTTTATCAACTACAATTGGTTAATAACATAATAAAAGCATCCTGATTGGTTAATTAAATTACACAGCCACAGGGGAGACATTAAAGAACCACTTGTGGCTCTCAAGCCTCAGTCTGAGTATCACTGATATATATATTGCAATGTTTATGGTAACCAGCAGCCTGTGATTTTCCTAATATTTCTCTCTTTTTCCTCAATAACATGGAAGAGGGGGAAATAGAGGGAGCAGAAGGTAGGATTTGGGGTAGGGTGATATACTAGCAACCAAGAGAGATCACAACAAAAATTGCAGTGAGTGACATAGGATAGTTACATCACTGGCCTGGAGGTGGGTGAGGGGTTGAATATAGTGTTTGGGGGAGGTGGGGAATGGTAATCTGGCATAAATAGCCCTTGTTGAATATGATCATAGAGATAGTAAAGACAATGTAAAAATGTTGTTGTGAGTCGCTAAGGCAGTTATCCAGACATGTCTTAAAAGCAGACACTGAATTTTTTTCTTGATGCCTTTTCTAGAACACCCATCCTCATCAGAAAATATGGAGGCAAATTGCTATTCCTTCAGGCTGCCTAATTAACCAGTGGCATTCTGAACTAACTGGAAGGGGAAGGAAATACTATTAGTCTCTTTCATCCAGTCTCTGGATTGGTCATTGGAGAGTAACATGATCACACACACTAATCTACTATGTCACACCAGGTCTGTGAAAGCTTGTAGACATGGGTTTATATTATTTGCAAAGCTCACTCTTCCCCAACCTTTCAACCTCCTTTTACCTGCCAAGGCTGAAAGAGCCCCTATTTACCTTTATGTCTTTAAGCAGAGGCCTGACCACCAACCACCTACATTTTGTTGTGGCCTATTACCTCCCTCCAAATAGTTCTTCCAAGACTCCAGTTTACCACTGTCCTCCACTTGTAATATGAGGAACAACAACAGTCTCCAGGTAAGCACCATTTCCTCCATTTAGGGATTTGGGTTTTTTTTAGCAACTATGCAAAAACAATTCTGAGATTTCACTTCCCAAATATGTCGGAGGGACGGTGTAGAGGGTTCACATAGGTTTGGCTTCAAGGGAACCAGCAAGGCTTGGACTGGAGCTTATCTCTCTTACTGGATTTTACGGGGATCTTAGTGGGCATCATTCATGTTCTTGTATTAATTTGACTATCACTGACATTGGCCTGTAGCTCAAGAGCAAGAGTTCCTGGTTTTATTCCAAGTTTGTCTCTGGATTTGAGTGACCATTTTTTGCCTTTCCTGAACAGAAGGCAGGTTACTGATTGGATACAGCTATGCCTATTGCTAACCTGCTATAGGGCAGATTCACACATTTCTTTTTTGAGGCCCGTTGGTGTGCTGCTAAGGGATTCCCAGGGCCCTGTGCTAGCAGTGGGGTTCCAACTGGAGGTATGCATTCTTCATTAAAGTATCTGAAATCAGAAATTAGTTGGTGAGGACCAAACACTTGGTAGGGTCTGATTTTATGCTGCTTGGAGTAATATTTCCATCTTCAGCTTCCAGAGAGCTGTAGAGTTGAATAGACCATTGTTTTGTAACTGCAGCATCACCCCCCAATAGTTCCCACTCTGCCTCAGACATGGATCACACACAGTGAATAGTCCAATTTATCCTCTGCCTGGGGTTTATTTGTATTGTTAATTTAAATAAAAACAAAACACAAGACTCCAGCCTAAACTTTGTCCTGCGTTAAGCTATTCCGAGGGCTATCGCTATCCCCTGAAGGACTCCTATATTCCTACCCCTAGTTCCCGCTGATTCAAAGAATCTCCTCAGTGACTGGTATAAGATAATTGTACCACAGCTCATATCCTGGGCTATCACACCTGCTAGCAAGAATGAGCAGAAATAACTCTACATCTGTGACGTTCCCCTGGTGTTATCTGGACTGGTGATCTGCTAGGTCACGCCAATCTTTGACTCTGGGAGCCAGATTTACCCTGCTCTGCTGTGAAAACCCCCACTCCTGGGCTGTTCATGCACAGCCTCTGGCATGTAAGCTGCTCCTTGGATTGTGCAACCGAATGACACTAGCCAATATCTCCGGCCCCAGACACAACCCTAGGAACCTCCATCTTGCAGTGTCTAGTTATGCCCACTGGACGCTGCAGTGAGTTAATCAATTTAACAAAGAAATTGATATGCACCAGGCTTGTTATCTCAAGGGGTGTCTCTAACATGCTTCAAACCAAATGCACTGTTTCAAGTAGAATAAACAAACAAATTTATTTACTCCAAAGATAGATTTTAAGTCAAAGCATAACAAGTTGGATTTGGTCAAATGAAATAAAAGGAAAATGCATTCTAAGCTGATCTTAACACTTTCAATGCCCTTACAAACTTAGATGCTTCTCACCACAGGCTGGCTGGTTGCCCTTCAGCCAGGCTCTCCCCTTTGATCAGCGCTTCAGTCGCTTGGTGGTGATGTCTGTAGATGGAGGTGGAAGAGAGAGAGGAAGAACATGGCAAACATCTCTCCCTTTTATCATGTTCTTTCTTCCCTCTTGGCTTTGCCCCCCCCCCCTTCAGAGTCAGGTGAGCATTACCTCATCATAGTCCTAAATTGACCAAAGGAAGGGGGATGACTCACTAGAGAGTCCAACAGATCCTTTGTTGCTGGCTAGGCCAGTGTCCTTTGTTCCTGTGAGGCTGGGCTGGGTTTGTCCCATACATGCTCTGATGAGGTGTGAACTGCCCCTCTGCTCTTGGAGAGTTTTTCCTGGGCTTACTGTAAGCCATGAGGACACCTTTTCAGCCTCCTAACTATATACACTATAACAACAATGCTCAGTGCATCATGAGCCTTCCGAAGACACCCGACATGACAAACTTTGCATTAGATACCACACAATCATATTATAAGGATGAACATGGGGGTGTAGGGTGTTCACCCGAGGTACAGAGCATCACAACATCTTTAAGCAAGGTTCTAGCATGAGTCTTGGGAGAAGAAGAGTCTTGCATTCCTATGTAGGGTCTTCAAATCTGACACGCTGTTGCAGTATAAAATTGGTCCTAAACAGACCATAGTCAGGTACGTCCACTGAAGAAGAAATACAAGCAATAAACATACAGTAATTATAGTCGCAAGCTACTGCTAAAAATTTCTCGTCATCTCACTAGCTAGAACAGCATTTATCTAGGCATATGTTCCTGGGTTCTAAAAGGAGATGAAAAGTTCTTGTAATGTGACCACCTATGTTTTCAACTCACTGGTGAAAATCCTGGTAAAACACTCTACATAGGGGAACGTAGTATGCAGTTAACATGACAATATAGTTCTTTTCAACTATATAGCATCTTCCATGTGAAATTTTCAATGTATTTAATACACATATTTGCATTCAGCTTCACCACGCCCCAGCAAGGTAGGACAATAGGAACTGCTATCTCCATTTTAAGGATGATGCAGTTGAAGCACAGGCAGGCCATGTCCATCCATGGTGTAAATCTATTGACTTCAGTGGACGAATCTGGCCCAGAGAGATGTATGTGATTTGCCTTGTAGAAAAGCACTTCAGTGAATATGCAGATGCAAATTGCAATCTAATATATAAACTCTCTAAATATTTTCCCCTTTTATTTAGTTTGTTGATCAAAATACCCCAATAAATAAAAAGCTGCTACATTTGGCAATATGTTCACAATATAACACTATGTATTTTCCATATAAAGATTTCCAAGTCAACTGGCTAATTATTAGTATTTTCACTTTTGGTATTAGAAAAGCATTTCCAAACAAACAAGAGACTCCTGTTGTTGAGCACTAGATCTTTCTTTGAGGATTTATAGATCAAATTAATTAGCAGATGGAACAGGAATCATTGTCTAACAGTTTCCAGTTCCACATTAACAATCTGGGATTTGGTGCTAAATCTCAGGAGGCAGCACTGCTATTTACGGTTCTATTTAGTTCAGGACTGCTCCTTCTTGCCTGCTCCACCCTGAATGAAAATGCCAAGATAGCCCACAAGATGAGGTGGGTTGTAACAAACAGGATGTCCTGGGTAATGCTAATCTCACTGCTGTTTTTTAACATTTTTATGAACTTAGGCCATCATTATTTTTATTTCATGACTAAAGCATTAAAATACAATAAAAGGAGCTTCAGGGGAAATAAAAATGTGGACAGATTTTTAATACTAATTAATTAAAACCAAACTTAGAATTATTTACAGGAAGCTTTTCCTATGTACTAATGTCCCATTTCCATTGGTTTAAAATTCTTAGGGCATGATTCTGGGTTACGAAATGGCCATTTCAAGCTACTCTGGCTGCTGCCAGATCTTAAAGGGATCCAGATCTTGAAGGGATCTTGAACTGGGTGGAAATAGTCCCCTAAGAATATACAGTGCACAGAGGACCTCCCTGATTGGTAGAGAGCTGTGAGAAGGGCTCTGGGCTGACCCTGCTTTCTGCTCCCTGTCAGGGAGATGTTAGCGGCCTAGCTGGACTGCAGGCACTCTGCCTATTCCCTGCTTCCCAGGGAACACAGGGATCCATAAGAAGCTAAATAAGAGGAATTCAGAAGCTGATGTAACTTATGCCAGGAATGGGCAGGGCCCAGCACTCAGGAAGTGCAATGGTGGCTGAAAGTCACATTTGTCCCTTGCACCGGGTTCTTTTTCCATGGTGCCCCTTGAGCTGGGCCCTTTTACCCACCCAGGCCTCGGATCTGCGACGTCCAGGTATTCCATCACACCAGTCCGGTCGTAAGCCACTTAACCCTCCGGATGCACCATGGACAGTCTGCCCTTTCCAGGGTTCTCCATGAACACAAAAAGGAATTAACGCAAATAAATTATCCTAGAGGTGGGCCATGGTTGTCTTCCTTCAGAGAGGCGTCTGTTAAGCTGTGGCCCCAAGTAGGCTCAAATGAAGAAATAGTTCCAACAGAGGCAGATTAGCACCTTGTCGGCCTGCCTGTCTGTCTGTCTGTCTTCCGGGAGGAGCAGCCAGGCACCAGTCATCCAAGGAGCTCCTGCCTTCAGCCAACCCTCTCTTCAGGAGCTGAAGACTGGAGGTCATTAACCCTCAGTTGCCCAGTGTGGGGTTTGTATACCCTACTATAATCCCCCGTTCCCCACCACCATACACACATACACCCTGTTCTTGCTCCCAAGTACAGTAATGGAGTATCGGAGTCAGATCCTTTATTTATTGCTCTCAGTAGTCATGAGATGTTGGATGTTAAACAGTACTGGTTCAGTACATTGTCTGTGAAATGCGGAGCACTCTCATTTCAAGGTGGGAAATGCTGCACTTTCGCTTTATTTCTCCCAGTGACTCCTTGTGTATTCCCAGCCATTTTGAGAGCCTCAGGCAAGAAGTTATACAGTACCTGAGTAGGAGACTTCCAAGGAGCACCTAGCTTCTTCAGGAAGTTGTGTTGGTGGTTCAATAGATGGCATTCTTCTCTATGTTAGTACCAGGAGGACAGATAGTTTTATGGTTAAATTCTATCGCTGGAATCACTATCTGAACTTGGGTCACTTCTCTTAGAGTATTTCAAACTACCTCCGTTTCCCCCATCTGTGTTTAAAAAAAAAATAAAAAAAGTGGTTAATAATAATAGTTTTCTATGACATAACCAAACACTGTGTGTGATACAGAAATAGAACGAAGATCTTTCATAGGAGACTATTCCCTTGTAAAAGTCAGCCATCATAATAGGAAGCTTAGAAATCTTAGACGCTGTAAAATTAATGCTGTTCCCAATTTAATGCTGAGAATTCCAGATTGTAAGACTTCTAGCTTAAGGAAATTTAGACCTATGCGAAGACTGCATATATATATATATATACATACATAGAGAGAGAGAGAGAGATAAAGAACAGGAGTCAAATATGATCTCATCTATACCAGCAAACACTATGACCTGAAAATGGTTTCTTCTGAAGTCAATTGCAGAATTTCCATTGACTTCAGTGAAAGCCAAATTGGACCCTTAGTGGAAAATGTAATCATTTTGTATTTTAAATGTGTGACAGTAAGTACCTATCCTGCGCAGAGATGTGGACATTTTCATTTCCAAAGGTAATATACATTTGGCTTTACATCACCTTTTAATTAAATAGTCTCTCATGAGTTTTTTTAAACTTACAGAGAAAAATAAGAGGTTTTTTGGAGGCTCAAGATTTGAACTCTTTTAAATAATTCACTGTCTCATAGGTTAAATTAGTGGAATACCTAGCTGATTTCATTCCAGCAGTTTACAAGGATACAGAGCTATATTAAATCTTCGACTCTAAACTCTATGGTACTAAAAATTAGCATTTTTATAAGTCTCGTCTTCTTCCACTAACATGGACTAATTTCACCAAAGTTAGAGATTATGGGCAAGACTTTTGAAAGAGCTCCACTCCCTGCTAGACACCTAAACAAGTTGGCTTTGTTTTCAAAACTGTCAGCACCCAGTTGTTCTGATTGGAAATAGCACATAAAATAATTTATGGGTCTAAATGGGAATTGAACTCTTTTGAAAAACTGTAATTTTCTTGCTTTATTAGTGTGTCTGTAAAAAATGGGAGCAGCTTTTTCATGATGCACTTTGAGTACGAGCTGGGCTGGTCATGTGATAGAAATCACCTGGTTTAAAACTTATGGTACTTCTGCTTCTTTATGGACTCAGACTACCTGCAGCTGGTCCAACACCCCGTGCTCTCAAAGGCAGCTGAATCTGACCTTCCTTTGCTATCACTTCCAACCTGCACTTCTCCCCATGTCAATTTACCAGCTACCCAAACAGCCCCTTCCCCACCCCACTCTCACTAGATCCAACCTCACCCGACCTCCAGGCTTGTGATGTAGCCATGTCCTACCACTAACTGAATTACAACCCTGTGACTATATGTTTAGGTATGATATCCCCTCTTGGTTGCCCCCGATCCCATGCCCAATCCTATCCTATCCTCTGCTTCCTCTGGTCTCCCCCATTACACCTACCACCTCACTCATTCTAATGAGAATAAAGTTGGAATCTCAGGTGAAATTCCATCATGATGCCAGTTACTTCAGAAATGAGGAATTTAAAAAAATCCCCTATTCATCCACTGCTCAAATGTAAAGTAGACTTTCCATTGTTGTTCTGCCCACACAAACTTAACTTGGGACTCCTAGATGGTACAGAGTGGTTCAACTGCATTAATGAATCTATTTTTTCATAAATATCCGTAGGACTTCCACGCAATGCTTGTATCATTTTGATGCTTTCATAAATGGAAGGCTGTAAAGTAATAAATTAAGTCATTGGGCTGTCTTGCCTTTCCCTAAGAAACTGAGATAGCATGAATTTTCATGCTGGTCATGTAGTAACATTTGACAAGCTCTTTGAAATACTCTAAGAGAATCCCAAAACATTCCTATCCGAGTTGAGTTCTGCAAGCAACTTACAGACACTGCGCTATAAATCTTTGAAAACCTAGGACTGTTTCTGTAATGAGCTTAAAAAACAAAAACACCTTATAAATCAGCAAATATTTTCAGAGTAATGTTAAGTACCCCAAGGTTAGATTGTGCCCTTTAGGCATTGCCCATAGAGTAACAGGCAATATAGAGCAGTATTTCCCCAGAGAGAGCACCAGGAGGCATTTTGTTGTCTGAATGCCTTTGGGACCTCCCAAGTGCACAGCGTTTTTGGAGTGCAGCTGACTACCCTCCGTGCGCCAGCCAGCTCTGTAGGCCAGGGCATTGGAAGATGGAGCCATGATCATGCCTCCTCCTTCACCACACCAGACACGGGACTGGAATTCTTACAAATCTTTTGCACGCACACACAACCTCCCCCCCCACACACACACACACAATGTGCCCCCATACAAAGGGCTGCAAGAATCTGGCCCCCAGTCTGCAGAATACTTCTCCATGTTAATGTGGATTTAGCTCGCAAGTTTACAAACATTTTTATCCGGAAGGAATAAAAATATCTTGCCTAGTAAAATTTCAAAGCACATTATTTCTTTGTACACTCTAATCCCTCTGCATTACTGAGGACAAATCATGTCTAGAATGGGTTATTTCCTCATCCATAATGCTTACAAACTATATTGAAATCTTGACACACCATTTTCATGGCTTATAAATACATCCTCCACTAACAGAGTCAGACTGTCTCTCTCACAGAAAGCTTACGTTGTCTTCCTTGGAATCAAAGTAATGTAAACTGCGTCATATGAAAATCTTAATTAGCAGTCATTAATGGCCAAGAGAATAGCTAACCATATGATGTTGCAGCCTTCTAACGAAGGCCTCTACAGTTCATGTTCTGATTCAAAAAGTCCATCTTGGTCTTTAATTGGGATTAATCAGAAATGTATACCTGGGACTTTACATTAGGAAACATTTAGAGAAATCATAGATTACTCATGGTCATGGAAAGTAACATAGATGGAATCTGGAAATAAATCCTTGTTTCTTTGGGCTTATGTATCATCCCCAGCAATAACTATTCTGCAAGTACAACTCAATGAACACTTCTTCTCAAGATGCATAAGGCAGAATAACATCCACTCTCCCATAGCTGTGCTGGCTGTGCAGTGCTCACAGGAGAGAAGCGTCACAAAACTTTATTTTTGTCAGTAAATTATTTCCTACCACAACCATGTTCTTTAAATGCTATGGGATTCCTTCTACTCCTGCTGCCAGTAACAGGCAGATGCCACTCAACTGTATATCTTTCTCTCTAAAAGCAGAATATATGATCAGAAGAATCCCAGGAGACCTCAGCTCCTGGATACATACATAGCTAATTCAAATTAAGCCTGGTGAAAACAAAGTGATGCTCAGGAGGGGGAAAATGCTTCGAAAAACTAATTGGGACACTATCTCTTGCTTCCACTGAAGGTAGCCACTCCCCATTTAGAAAAAACTCTGGGTCGTATTTGACTTATCATTAACTTGGAATAATCAGGTAGCATCAGTGGCAAAAAAACCCTCTTTCTTTTACTTTGGTGCACTTTTCCCAGGCCTGATAGATGATTTGGCCACAGTGATTTCACACATTTTTCATCTCCAGACTGGATTGTTGCAACCTTATCTGGGACTGAATATAGATGCAATGCTGAGACTTTACCTTTAGCAGAATATGGCTTCCTATCTCCCTAAGTGCATGGCCCTGTATGTCAAATCCTGCACTAGCTATCAATCTGCCTAGGCTGTTAGTTTAAGAGTTTAGTCCTGATCTTCCAAGCCCTCAACGTTCAGGCCTCAGCTACGGTCATGACTACCTCTCTGTTGTTCCCCTCTGAGGCAGCTGCCTTGTGCTGAGACAATGCAGCTCAGAAAGAGCAGCACAAAGTGTTTGACACCCAGAGATAAAGCAATCTCAGACAAGGGGATTCAGCTGTGGAACTAATTTCTGGAGCAGATTAGATTAATCCAGAGTCTGATCATGCTGAGAAAACCTTTTTTGATAATGCATTCCTCCCATAACCAAAAGGATTTATACTAGAACAAGTTGGGAATTTTCCAACTAAATGTCTTTTCATCAGAAAATGCCGGTTTGTTGAAACAGAACTGTTCACAGTAAAGGGTCACTTTTGACGAATCTCCCAATTACATTTTTTTTAAATCGTCAGAACATATCAGTACCATGAGCCAGTTTAGGAAACAATGGCTTTGAGCGACATGCTCTTTTAGATCTTGGTGTCAGCTGCAGCCACATGATATTGAATTAATGTTCTTGCAAATAATACAAATACACACACATGCACACATAGAGTATGTGTATCTTCAGAAAGGTTTCATACCTGTTTGAAATTTGTGGACATATCTGCTCTATTATGATATATTGGTATCACCCTATTACTTTTAATTAATGGCAATAATGTAAATAATTATTCCACTTCAAATGAAAATAATGTCATAGGGAAAGCTATCAAAGAAATGAACATGTATTTAATGAATACACACAACTAACACTGGTTTTCAAACAGTTTTTTAAAACTGTAATGTGAGAAACTTTTCTAAAACTCTCATCTCTGTGGAACAAACAGAACATCCCATGGTTTAATAAAAACGGTGTGTGTATATCTTTATTGTAAGTGCTTTCACAAAGGCTAATCCCATCAGTACCTGTGCATTACAGAGATCTCCGCGATGAAGTCAATTTTATGATTTTGTAAAATAACTGGCAGCACTGAAGAGTGAACCAACCAATTATGCCCTGAAGCAACCAGTATGACTTTGAATAGAAATAAGGCACCGAAGGTTTTTTTAATACAATATTTCAAAGTGCATATGAAGATTTGCTCATCCTGTGAATGTAGTCAGTTTTCATTATACTGTGTGGGATATTGTGCTTAAATAATTGTGGACATTTTATGCACACGCTGCATATATTCTGGCCTATAACAGTGATCAAAGAGGCTGCATGGGCCACTGGAGATATCTCATGGCATTGATATAAAGCCAGCAAAGAAAAAGTGCCAGCAAATGAAACTCACAGAAAGTCATATATGGCTAATAACTATTGTGTCTTCCTGTCACCTCTAGATGAGAATGAAGGTTGTAGCACAAAACAACACTCACCCTCTGCTTGGTTGACTCTTAGGAAACATATTCTTTAGCAGACACGTTATACCATCTGCCAACTTTGATAACTAGTCACTATGGATACCATGACAGTACTGAAAATCTACTGTAGAGAGGTTATAGCCCTTCTCTACTAACCCAGAATTCATTATTTTGATAAAATAACTATGTTAATTGGCGCTAATAATATCCCAGCTTTCACAACAGAGCTAATACGTGGACAGCGGTTATTGCAGTGATGCACTGAGCATTTGCATGTAACAACAAATAAATGTTCTTCTAGAGGTAGAAGTTTGTTCCATATACTTTCTTATTTGTGTTACCTCCCAAAACCGAGGCCTGTTTCCTCAAGGGTCTCTCTTCTGTCAGCTAGATTCAGAGATTTTCAGGCCAGAAGGGGTCATTATGATCAACTAGTCTGATCTGCATAGCAGAAGCCACAGAATTTCACCAAGTGGTTCCTGCATCCAGTTCATAAATAGTTTAATACATATGAATAATAGACTAACAATAATATAAATATCTAGCTTATGCGTGGTATTTCTTGTCTCTTTGCCAGTGTTGATTAAGTAATAGTCATAACACCTCTGCAAGGTAGGGAGATATTATTCCTATTTTACTATGGGGGGAACTGAGACACAGGTAGGATAAGGGATGTCCCCTCTAGTGAGTCAGTGGCAGTCAGAATTAGAAAGTCTCTGTTCACTGTATCCCTTCCCATGCCCAGTCTCTTAGACCACACTGTTTTCCCTTCAGTTTATGCAATACCTATTGTTAGTACTAACCTCTGGACAGCTATGATTGCAGTGACAAACTGAGCAAGTGAAGACCCTTCATCAGAAATACACTCCCATCAATCACCTCCTGTATAAACCCTGGGGCTGTTAGCTCCACGGTATCACACAAGGAGGGAGCAGCCTGATCCCAAACCTTTTGTGGCTGAATATGCTAAAACCAATATCTGGAAATCCACTGATAAAGCCAGTACAGATCACTAAATAGAGGTGCTAGGTCCTTCTAAATAACTGGGACCAGGCCCCATTCAGAAGGAAAAGATTACAGCCTTCTTGCCAAATGCACATCTAAAATATCACCCTTTGGATTGATCCTGTTACCCTGAATTTCTAGGGGAAAGTGAGAATCCAATGAGACCCTAAGGTTGTGAACCAGAATAGGAAATGGTTCAAATGAGTGGACTGAATATCTGCCCTAGATCTCACAGACAAATGTTCAGGTGGGGACTTCAGGGGAGAGAATCTCTGTGAAGACTCCCATGAAGAATTCCTCCTGTGTGTGTGTCTGTTTTTCTCTCCTCACATGGAATAGGCCCAGGTTCTGTTCAAAACCAGGCAGGTCTGCAGGGCTTCAAAGGAGGCCTCCACACCATCACTGTCCCCCTTCCCTAACAGCTCCACCATGTCTCTGGCTGCACAGCTTCATTGAAACCACATTATCAGGATTTCCCCTGTCTGCAGCGACTTTTGCAATTCATGGGTTGGGGACCTCCACAAAACAGATAATAAATCTCTTAGGATGCAGTATATTTTTTGGCCTAAGCTCCTTAGGATTGGCAGGAGATGGGGGAGGGATAGCTCAGTGGTTTGAGCATTGGCCTATTAAACCCAGGGTTGTGAGTTCAGTCCTTGAGGGGGGCATTTAGGGAACTGGGGTAAATATCTGTCTGGGGATTAGTCCTGCTTTGAGCAGCGGGTTGGACTAGATGATCTCCTGAGATCCCTTCCAACCCTGATAATGTATGTCCATTCCTGTGAGAATCTGTGTACTGTTTCTTTAAATCTGAAGCAGGAGGCCAGGCAGAAGCTCTGTTGTGAGACGGGAGGGGGAGAGAGTAGCTTTCAGCAAAATGTTTTCCTTATTCTCATAACATTTTGTGTTCAACTCCAGGAAAAAGCAACTCTTTCTGTGATTCTTCATCATTGTCACATGACACCTCTGGACCTCCCACGCACACCTGCCCCCTCCTTTTCAAGAGGTTTGACAAGGGTCTTCTACAATTTCCATAGGCAGAATGGGCAGTGTGACATAGGTAGCTGACCTTATCACTGCATGAGGGAGGTGAGATATCCATATGCAGAGGGGGCCTCTCTGTATATTAAGCTAGAGAGGATGATCCAGACCGTGGTCATTTCTCTATTTCCACAGCTCACAAGCATTATTTCAGTTTTCTCCATTTGAGTCTCATTCAAACCCTGATCCCCGTTAAATGTGGAAACCCTCGAGTTTGTTAGTAACTTTTGCCTTTGGGAAGATTTATCTTTTATAGTCTGTATTTTTTATTTAATATGCATAGAAATAAGTCAAAATGGTACTTATACCTAGGTGTTAGTCTGCTATGGGTCCTGTAGCTCACTCCAGTACAATAGGTTGCTGTTGCTTTCAAGTAGATTTGTGTATTGCTAGCTTACCCCAGCCTCTTTATTTTCCCTTTTGCAACTAAAGAAAATAATAATGTGTGTTCTCTGAGTTCCCTTATTCACAACAGTTTTCACTTTCCATAACCCCTAAAATGAATAAAATACACTGCAATTCCTTTTTTCTTGAGAAATCTAAATTTATGGTATTGATTTTTATTTATTTGTTTTTATTAAAAAGATTTTGAACATTTTGCAAACAATTTCAGTTTCATCATGGACATTACGATTTCAGTTGAAGAAAACAGTGGGCTGTATTACTTCCTTTGATAATTTTAGATATTGCATCGTATCACCACGATCACTGGGAACTCAGCTATCAATGGAAGCTAGAACACAGAGTGGTGGCTTGTTATTCTGCTAAAGGGCACTGTAACTGGGAGAGCTGACTCAGGAACTATCTCAGCAGCCTGTCACTCAAATCCCTGCCGGTTTATGTTAATTGAGCTCTGATTGAAAGATAGGCAGTTGGCAGAGGAGGCCAATTAATAGAGCGGGGCTACAACTGAGGGGTTAATTGGTTGGCAGTATCCCCAGCACCTAGGACTATATAAGTAAACCAGACAGCAGTGCTGGGGAGAGAGCTTGATGGAAGGCAGTAGTAGGCAGGATGGGCTTCTGCACCTGTACCCTTCCCCAGAAGCAAGTGGGGGAAGCTGGCTACTGATTGTCAATATAATAAAAGCATAGTGGTGGATAAGCGTGGTTGTGGTCAGTGGCTGAGGTTGCAGAGGACTCTCAGGGGACCACCTCATGACCAACATCAGTCATCACCTGAAGTGCATCAATATCTAAGCATGGTTGTGTCGGAGAAAAACACAGTTCTCACTCTTTTGGTTGGGTGCAGCAAATCAGATACTTTATTTTCTCTAGCAATTGCGTGGAGGGAGAGAGCTGAACAGGTCTCTCTACAGGTAAACAATTACAGCAAGCATTTATACCTTTTGTTACAGACAATAATAAGCAACAACTGCATTTTGTTTATACATAGATCATCCTGCTAACTTATTTTTCTCACTTATTTAGACTCTAGTCCACATTCCAAACGTTATCTACACAAGGTCACAGCAACTTCTCAGACAGTTCTTTCCCACTCGCCTCACACAGTCCTCGCTTCTACAAATCTCACGTTATTAGGGTTACAGCTAGCCTGACTCTTGCTCACAGCTAGCCTGTTTGCATTGAAATCCCCTTCCAATCCCTGTCAGGCCTTGCTCTACTTCCACAGTTGTGTTAAGGGTGAGTTTTAGTTTAAAACTGATTCCTACATATCAGTTTCACATCACTTTTACAGAGTAGGACTGTTTCCCTTAACCCCAGTACCTCCCCTTAGCTGTTGTCACATCCACTCAGGAGTCTCCATTTTGGTGTAATTTCCCAAGGTAATGTTCATTTATGAAGCCTGCTTCCGAAGACCCAACTAGTAGCAACCTAGACACTGTGGTATCATTGAAAACAAGTTATCCATATCCATTTAATATATAGCACTGAAATAACAAAAGCCGCAACAATGAAATGGAAGGTTTTGTGAGAATGTATTTCCTTTCAAAATGAGAAATGGCATAGTCCAAAAAACCATTTGATTCACAATGCAAGGCGCCTCATGTGCAAAATCATAGGGTTAGAAATGTTCAGCCAATCAAGCAATAGGATTGGCTGAACATCCCTGAGTGCTTTTATAATTTAGGTCATAAGGTTTAATTAGCATATTACAGTTTGGGTAAATGAACAGTACGGAGATGCCAAAACCTAAAATCCTAAAAATAGTAGCACATAAATCTTCCTGCTGTGGTGCACACATGCAGCTGTAAGATAACTGATGGACTGAAAATGCTGCCTGAGTATAGCATTAGGATTCTAAACAGCAGAGGAACTCCACTAAACAAATTTCATAGGTCAGCAGAAATTTATCTTGTTTCTTCTGTGGCTGTAACTCGCTCCTTACCAGCTAAACCCCATAGAGGAGCAAAGGAAGCAATGAGTGCAAGGAAAAGGAAAGGGAACGGAGTGACATCAAAAAGAAACTTAAGGAGATTTTTTTTAAAAGAGATGTATACAAAAGGTACAGTACTTTGAAACTACACTGCTCCTTGAGAAAGAGAAGATGTAAAACAAAAGAACAGCAATAACTAGTATATGGGGGTTGGGGGGGCTGATGTAGTCCTGTGTTTCATTTCACAGTGTTTTCTGAGGTATTCTCTCAAATACAAATTCTTAACCCTTCTCAATATAGTGGACATAGTAGTTCTACTTAAAGAGAAGTGGAACATAAAGCCGAACAGTGCATTCCTTCAGTAGTCATTCTGACAGTTTTTAGAACTCCACCCAAAACAAATGTTTCCTTAAGAAAAAGGATATCAGGTTGGACTAGCAAATCTCTCTCTCTCTCTCTCTCTCTCTCTCTGGGCCTCAGTTCCATCTGAATAGTGCCAGCCCAACTTTCTGTCTTCCCGTCAATGCTACTGACGGTATTGCCAACACCATGCATTCAAAAAATCATGAGACTGTCTTTTAAAATAATGATATAAAGGCTAGGAGACCTAGAGCAGGGGTGGCAAGCCTGAGAAGGAGCCAGAATTTACCAATGTACATTGCCAAAGAGCCACAGTAATACGTCAGCAGCCCCCCATCAGCTCCCCCTCCACACCGCTCCCAGCACCTCCCATCCACCGGCAGCCCCACCGATCAGCGCCTCCCCCTCCCTCCCCATACCTCCCGATCAGCTGTTCCCTGGCGTGCAGGAGGTTCGGGGGGGGGAAGGAGCGAGGGCACGGCAGGCTCAGGGGAGGGCGCAAGAAGGGGTAGAGTTGGGGCAGGGCCTGTGGCAGAGCCTGGTGTTGAGCAGTGAGCACCCCCCGGCACATTGGAAGGTTGGCACCTGTAGCTCCAGCCCCGGTGTCGGTGCTATACAAGGAGCCACATATTAACTTCTGAAGAGCCGCATGTGGCTCCAGAGCCACAGGTTGGCCACCCCTGAGCTAGAGGGATGGAACTCTCAGCTCTCTCTGTAGGGGAGAAAGGGAACAACCAGCTCTGGCCAGTCTCATTTACATGAATTCCACCTACAGAATTTTGATGCTTTGGCTGGAATTTATTTATATATTCATGTGCTAAAGAGATAATAGATTATTACCGTTAGTATACTTACGAAAGAGCATAGGAATTGTGCAGGATAGGCCTGGGAGTGAGGGGTCAGCCTAAGAGTACGGTACTGGACTTTGGTTTGATAACAAAATGCAAGCTCTATACATGAGATTAGTTTGAGGTTTTGATCAGAAGTGCTAAGCGGAGGTATAGGGATTCTAATTTAGGGCCATGGTTTGGGTGCGTTTCCTATCTTGAGGTTGTGGCCTGTGTGGAGTTAATTGACTAGACTAGCAGTGCTGCAGGCTTTGCAATGAGGATTAACTAGAGCAGTGGTGGCAGTAACAGAGCTGAGCTGACTTTGCAGTGAGAACCAGCTGGACTAGCAGCAATGTAGAGCTGACTGCACAGCAACCCGATAGATGGTGGCAGTCTTAAATTGACTTTGTAGTGCCTCAGAGAGGTGCAGCCTCCCACTTCAATGGGTCCACTATGCTAAAATGCTGAGGGGGCCTTGATTACCCACAGCAGCACCCTCTGCTCTGGTACAGCAGCCCTAGTCTTGGCCTGGTATGTAGCAGAGGCCTGAGGGGAGAGTGGGGGACCTGGAGAGTGACCCTGCCCCACACTCTCACCACCATGGCAGCTCATTTCCTGCAGGGCTGGGCCCATCTCCCTGCTCTGGGCATTGCAACCTGACACGTGGGGTCACGGCCCCTCAAACGTTTGGCCCAGTCACCTTCTGTCATGACAGAGGAGTGGCCAGGCCAAACCTGTGAGGCGCTGCAACCCCTTGCACCAGGTTACAACACCTAAAGCAGAGAGCAAGGCACAGCCGTGCAGCACAGGACCCACTGCTGTAGGGTGAGTGCGAGGCAGGCTCACTCTCCAACCGCCCCGTGTGGCCTCCCCTCCGCACCAGGCCAGGAGAAACGTATGTTTGCCTGTTCTTACACCCTGGGTTTAATAATTTCTGTGGGTGCAACTGAGCCATGAACCCACATTAACACCACCCCTGCAGCACCTTGGCCCTCTAAGCCAGCAGAAACGGAGCTACTGTCACAAAACTGCACAATCTGACAGAGCGGTTCTCTCTGGATTGGAGGAGACCTACCTTTCGATTACAACTGAGACCAATTGGAGAATTACTGAGACTAATTGGTGGACTAAGAGTGACACTGGTTTTAGGGGGTGGCTGCCATCACATGGACAATTAATATTAGTAACCCTGGGACTGACCAACTTCCTGATGCACTGATTTGAGCTCCTAATTTTCTTGCATGTAAACAGATGTACTGAGTTTTCATGTTTCCCTTTTTCCCAAGCAAAAAGATATTGTAGATCCATATTCCCATGGCCTCCTGAGTGCTTGTGAAGGGAAAGAACCACCTGGAAAGGTAAGCAGGGAAGTTTCACTTTAATTTCCCAGAGCCAACAGTAGGGCTCTGAGTGGGGACATAAGCCACAGTTTCTTTTACTTTAGAAAAGGACTTCTGGACAGAGTGAACTCAGCTTGTGTTGCTGCCATTGGCACCTAGCAAAAGGGATAATATGAGAATTCTTTTTTTAAAGTGGTAAACTTGGAGTTCTTATATAAGTATTCTGGCTCTTGAGCCTGTAGGTTTCTCATGGTTGCAGAGTTAACTTGGAAACATGGGCTAGAAACACTTTTTATGAAAGCTGAAGATCTGGCATAATTACACAACTCTTCAGGCCTCAGCTCCTAGAAATAGAAGAGACACACCAAACACCATAGGACTTATAATATAATTACAAGAGTTGGCAACGCTATAGTTGGGTAATGCACACTGTCACAAATCCCTGAAGAGGATCAGGGGGTTTCTGCACCTATTTTAACAGAGAGCAAGAAAAATTGGGTCTTAGATAACCTTTTCTTAAGAAAACATTTCTTTTGGCTAATGTCCTGAAAACTATCACAGTGATTACTGTAGAAAGCAGATGGTGAAGGGTTAAGCCAAGTGAAGCATGTGCAGTTGGGTTCAGTCACTGATCAGGCCTATCTGCTCTCTATCAAAAGAGAAGGAAGGGAGGAGCAGAGGGGCATTTTGGTTGGCTGGAAGGTGGGGGAAGGCTGTGCTTTTGCTTGAATCCCATGGGTAAGGAACAGAACTTTTATTTTAAAGCTTTGGCTGAATCGTAGTAGAAATAAAAGGGCATTGGGCATTTATCTAAACTGTTGTTTTACCATAGTAAGGACAGTTCCGTTGGGAATTTTTGGTCGTGTCCCAAAAAGACTTTAGATGTAGGTTGTTTGCACCTTAAGGGAAGGAGAGTCCTTTCAGTGACAGGCCTATTAGATTCCATTTAGCCTCTGAAAGAATATGTTAAGGCTTTGTCTATACTAGCATGTTTGTTGGCAAAACTTTTGTTGGTCAGGGGTCTGAAAAGTTTCACCAACAAAAGCACAGGTGTAGACTGCGCTATGTCAGCAGGAGACGCTTTCCCACCGACATAGCTACCGCCACTCATTGGGGGTGGTTTAATTATGCCAGCGAGAGAGCTCTCTCCTGCTGGCATAGAAAGGCTACGCAGGACACCTTATAGTGGTGCACTGCAATGGTACAGCTGTGCCCCTGTAAGGCCCATAGTGTAGACATAGCCTAAGAGAGGATTGTCACAGTTCAAGGCAATTGCACCTGTATTCTTCCTAGGTGTCCAGCAAGGACACCCACTCTTAGGCTTCCTGTTCCTCAGCCATCACCTCTCTTGGATGGAGACGTGTCTCTCTCTCTCTCTCCTGACTGGGGTATTTTGAGGCTGCCCAGCTCCCTGCCTATACTGAATTCCCCAGAAAAGCCAGACTTCCTAAGCAGGCCTGCTTTACCTTTTTTTCTCAGAGACAGTAAATGGTGTAATTGCCACAGTTCAGTCACCACACCGCTCTTTCTAAATAAGCATATTCATTCTTAAGGTAAAAGCATTGTAGGGAAAACATTAAAACTATGAAAAACCTACACGCATTCTAATAAGCTTGCTAGAGATCACCCCCAATTCCACAGAGGGCTCTGGCTGGTTCAGAACAGCCCTTCAAACCTCACCCAGGGGGTGTTCTGTGGTTCCCCAGTCCATAACAGCTTTAGTTCATAACCAGCACACTCATAAATATATGAGTCCCTCTTTTATGCACCTTGGGCCTTTTGGTCCTGAGAACAGGTAATTTGAATAGCCAGGTCCCCAGTCTAGGGCAAAGCTTCAAAAGATTAGGTCCAAAGGCGGGCATTTGCATTCCCCTCCTTTCACATAATTTCTAGGAAACCTACTCAACTAACTGTTTTTGTCTTAGCCACTTGTTTAAAAGAATCTTTTAAAGCTCATAACATTTCCCCAGGCTTACATTAGTTAAATATCCTAGACAAGTTACATACAACCTCAATAACACAGAGATATTTGCATTTTTAATGCAATGAGCTCCTAAAATACTTAATTCAATAAGGTTTGTCCAGGATATTACAGGAAATTGCCATATCTGTCACAGTGATCTCTAGAAAGTTATAGATACATCTCTTATTCATTTTGTGAAATTGTGCCCACAAACAATGTTTTATTTCTATGGAAAGCAAAGGAGTACAAGTTATAAAACTGTAAATACAAAGTCCTTCTTTCCTATCGTTAAGGGGGAATGAAGGTTGACAGCCATTCCTATTAAAATACATTATTCGCAGCTCGCTAATACTATCAGTTGATAAGCCTTATTCTCCCATAAGGCCATGCCTACATGGGAAAGCTGATGCACATAGCTATAGTTGAATGGAAATAACCCCCATCAGGCATAAGAACTTGAACAGGTTTAAAGTTGCAGAATTTCCTCCCCAGTCTTCCATTGGGAGTTGAATCTAGCCCTTACAGAAGAAGCTGAGGATGTCAATTGCCCTGCTTCTACTCTGCTGCCTGCATCACTGATTTTTCCAGGTGGACTCCTCCAAAAGGGATTGTGAGCCTCAGGCTGTATGAGTTTGTGCCATTTTCTTCCATGGATCTGTGGGAGAGTATAGAGGAGCACAGGTCCCTCCACTTGCACAGGCTTACAGCCTCCTCTCAGTCCTTTGTACCCAAACAGAGATTTAAAAAAACCCCAAGAAAATCTAATAGTTACTTTGAAAATGTCATTGTTACTTGCTGTTGTGCTCTCATTCCTAGGGCCTCACCCTTTTATGTGTGTGTGTGTGCGTAAAATGTATCCACTGAGGAATAACCAAATCATGGTGGGGGTGGAGTCATTCATAAGATCACTGAGCTCAGTTCTTTCCTGAAGGTGTGTATTTATTTTCTCCTAAACCTTCACAGCTATAGGACTACTAATTGCTCTCTGGCCTAACAGACATTCTTCATGACTTTAACATTTAAAAGAGAACTGGGTTAGTGCCCTTTATGTAATTAGTTTCTGAACAGAAAGGAGACATTTCAGAAAGAGGGAAGGGGAGGAAAGGAAGTCGGAGATTAAATGTGGTGTGAGGGACAGTGGAGGGGGGGGGATTATATTGTTTCCTCGATCTCTCCCTTTCTTTGATGACCGGTTATTTCCCTAAGCTGTAAGGTATATATGAGTCTTGACGACATAATACATCCAATTATTCATTAGTAGTATCCTACTGCATTCCTCTACAATTGTACGAAAGGGATTCATTGTCTGTATTAAATCACGAGGGACTTTATTTTTACAGAGATAATCTTTCCCATCTTGTGCAGCTTGTCTGCATCCTGTTAAGGAAGAGTGCCTACTGTGGGGAAAAGAAAGGAGGGATGATGGGTCTTCTGCCTTCCTGCCTCCCAGTAGTCTTTAGGAATTCATTTGAATCATCATCCAAAGCAACAGAGGGGGGGCTACCTGACATTGATCCATGAAGCCTCAGTAGTGAGCTCTTCCAGTTATATGTGCAGTTAGCTAGTGTCAAAGCAAAAGAAACATTAATATTTAAAGAAAAGTAACAGCACAGAAAAAAACAATTAAGATATCAGTGATCCCTACTAGTCACACCAATGGGATTTGAGGGCATTCTGCTCCTCACAAGAGGTGCTCACTCTGGCCTCCATCCTACAAAGAGTTATGCCCATGCTTAATGCTATACACAGTGACTGGTCCCATTGACTTCACAGGGAATACTCCCAGTGCATAAAGGTAAGCATGTGTGTGAATTTGCAGGCTCGAGGCCAATATTGCAAGATCAGGGTCTGGCACCTAAATCTGTATCTAGATATTTAAAGTGGGTAGTTTTACTACCTAAGTTTGAGAAATTCATGCTATTTGGTGTGAAGTCATTTTAGAATGATCCATTATCTTAAAACAAATTTGTATTTTTTCTAGTTTCACACATTGCATTTGTCACATGCACTTATTGAACATTATCTTTTTAATCCAAACCTTATACCTAAGGACTAGATCCTGCAAAGGGATCCATGTGAGTAGACTCCTGAGTCTAGCTAAGCCCTCATGTAACTCCAGTTACAGGATAGGGGCCTAAATGTATATTTTGTTCTAATTTTTTGTGTGTTTTTATTTTTACTTTAATTGCCTTTTTTACTTAATTGTATTTAATATATTTATAGGCACTTACTAAATTGACTCTTTGTAATGTCTCTTTTTAGAAGGCTGTACACATTAGTTAATGCTATTAAAATATACTCCCAGTAAAACCACAGCAGCTTAATTGATGGGTATTGTGTGTTAATTTGTACCCGAACTTGTGCATAAAATAGTACTTGGCACTTATCATCCAATGATCTCAAAGCATTTTACAGAAATAGGTAAATCTCATTCTCCCTCTTTTTATATATGAAGAGACTGAGACACAGAGTAATGAAGAGACCTTCCCAAGACAAGTGAGTGGCAGAGCCAAGAATAGAATCTAGAGCACCCTGTTCCATACCCATTCCAAGGGGCCGCATCTAACTGTCACTGTACAGATATGTGTCAGCAAACAAGCTGCCAATAATTGTAGCTTGGTTTGAATTATTGGCAATTAGGTCTGGTAAAAAAAAAAATTGACTGTTTTTCCACAGAAAATTGACTTTTTGCCTAAATGAAATATGTTGTGACATGTGTCTTTCTGTGGAAACTTTCATGTTTTTTAACTGAAAATAAAGGCCTGAAATCCAAAATATTTCTATTCAAACATGTATCTATCTATCTATCTATATGTGTATACACACACACACTCTTATAGGAGTGGTAGTTAGGTTGACTCATGTCCCCAAACTCATGACCTATTCTCCTCTATGGGTTGAGCTTCCCAGCTGGACTTCATCTCCCATGAAGCACTGTGGCCCTGGGACTTCTGCAATGTACTGTCTGCGCTCACCAAAAAGGGGAAACCATGGTGCAGAATGGGAGGTGTAGTCCAGCCAGAGTGACAGAGAATGGGAGCATGAGGCACAGCAGAAGAATTTCTAAATCCAATTTTTCAGGTTTCAGCTTAAATATTACAGGCTTTATTTTTATTTTTATTTTTTTAGTGTTTTTTTGCCAAAACATCAAAAATCTTCCATGGGAAAACCCTTTTCCAACCAACTTTAGTAATAATATTTTTAAAACAACTATGCTGTTTTTTTGAAACTTATTAAAGTACATGCTTCTGCTATTCCATATTGCTCATTAGGCGACAAAATGAATAATGAGGACTACTTCAGAAACAACACTGACATTGCCCAAATGCCAGGAAAAAGAGGGAAATGTGGAGAATTCAAGAACAACTGAAAACACACAGAGAAAACAAAAAAGTGAGACCCTCTGTACTGCAAAGCCACTGGATTAAACACTTGACAAAGGTGCAGGGGGGAAACCGTGAAAAAATCCTTTGCCTTTTGTTTTTAAAACAAGTGTGCATTCATTCTTATCAGTGATGGATGATTTGATGTGTTATGAAGTCAAAGAAATGTCAACAGAGCATGAAACAAGGCATCAGTGCCGGGGTGAAAAAAATTGACCCAGAGCTCTGCTTTTCAAAGAATGGTAAATGATAAAATGGAGGCAAAGGTTGCTTTTCTCAGCCTCCTGACAGACCACACTTTGTCTTGAATTTCCTCTAAAAACACCTGCATTATTATATCCATTAAGAAAATACTCAAAGGGTCCTGAGGTAACAAATGATATGAGATAGGGGACCCTGAGCCAGGTGTACAGAGGAATATTTCTAGAGTTGATATTACAACTTTGCTGAAGACTTACGGGAATTGCCTCAGGGTGTCATCATGTCAGCAAAGCAACTAGTATAGGGACATAAATGAAGGCAGCCCCATTCAACTTTATATAGAAAAGATTCAGACCCTCATCACTGTATATATTGTGTAAAGGAAATTGCTGGTATTCTTAGATAGTCTGACATTCCTTCTTTGTGCTTCTCCAGAAGAAGTGGGAAAGGAAGGAATTTGTTCTCTGAGGAGAGGAATTAGTTTTCATGATGAATAATTAAAATAATGCACATAGCCTTGTAAACTGGCAACACAATTAATAAACATAGATTAAGTAACACTCCCTATCCCAGGGCCTGATCCTAAACCCCTTGAAGCCAAATAAACTGCTACAATCTAAGGGATTGATTCTGCAAGGAGCTGAGTACCCTCAACAACCACTGAAATCAATGTGAGGTAAAAGCACTCAGCACCTCATGGAATCAGGCTGTTTGTCTAGTCTGTCTTACACTCTACACGACAGGAGACATCAATTCAAGCAAGGGAGATTGGGATAGATATTGGTAAGGCTAAAAATGCAGGCAGGATTCCTGGAAGAATTGTGTATTAGAGAACTTTTTTCTCTTTAGTATTTTTTTAAATTTATTTTAACTGTATCACATCAATAAAAAATATTGATTCATCTTGACAAACAAGAATAGGGAAAGAGAGAGAAGGAAAGGGTATTAGACCCAATGCTTGTCAATAAAGAGGTGTCAAAAGTATTCCAGGAAAACACTGAAAATGTTGAAAACAATAGAAAGTAATCTATTGTTGTGTAAGCTTATCATGTCTCTAAATAACTCAAGGACAATGCAACCATCAAAAAGAATCTCTTCTTAAGACACAACACCACAGGAGTCTCATAAGAATATATTTTGCATCATGCTTAAGAAATCTCCATAGAGGAGAAAATAGCCTGTCAATAATATACTCTGAAATTAGACAAGCAATAAGTGTACTTAATACAATCAGACCAAAGAGCTATATCCTCCCACCCTTACTTAAATTTAATAGCACCTTATTCCGCAAGTAACTCCATCGAAGTGAGTGGGTTGATTTGCAGAGAAAGGTGCTACTCAGTTTAAGTAAAGGTGGCAGGATCTGGCCCAAAATGTTTGACTACTCTTTTAGGGCTACATTCTGATACCTGAGCTCATGTTAGTAGCAGTAATAGTCCATCACTGATGATGATAATATTGTCGTAATTCTCATATTGGCTACGCATATAACTTTGAAGTCCTAACCCTGATACACAGTCGGCCGCACTGAGGGCATGAGAAGTCCACATCCATGATGTTTGATGATGCAGTTCTGTGAGGCCTTTCACGTGCACCCTGGAGACGATTTCATCGATCCCACTCGAACCTGTTGCACGCTAATCTTGTCAGAGACTGCCAGTGAGCCCTGTTCTGAGCCGTTTGAGATTGATGCCAACCCACTGGAGACTGCTCTTCAAGTTATCTGTGAAGCACTTATATGGACAGTGCTTCTTTCTTTTGCCCTGCCTCAGCTCCCCATACAGGATCTGTTTCGGGAAGTGGTGGTCTTCCGTTCTGATGACATGTCCAGTTCACCTAAATTGTGCGCTCAGTAGCATTTCCTTGATGCTAGTTGTGTTTGATCTCTCAAGGACCTTAATATTGGTCACTCTGCCCTGCCAGCAAACACTCATTATTGAGTGGAGGGAACACATGTGAAATTGCTCAAGCTGTTTAATATGCTGTCTGTAAAAAGTCCATGTCTCAGAAACATACAGGGGAGATGTTGGGACCACTGCACTGTAGATCTTCAGTTTGGTGAAGAGAAAAATGTTGTGTTGGTTAAGGACTTTTGTTTGGAGTCAGCCAATGTCCTGGCTGGCTTTACTGATTCTGGAAGCAATTTCCTTATCAAGGGAACCATTACTAGATATGGTACTGCCCAAATACTTTAACTGATCCACATTTTTCAGCTGTGTGCCTTGTATGGAGATGGCTGGCGCTAGGGCATTGGAATGAGGTGCTGGTTGGAACAAGATCTCTGTCTTCCCGAGACCGGTGATAAGGCTAAAGAGTTGGGATGCTTCAGAAAATCTATCAAGGATGACCTGAAGGTTATTATGTCTACGGACCATGAGGGCACAGTCAGCTGAAAAAGTGCCTCGACGAGAAATCTCTCCGGCATCTTGGTCTTAGCATTACATCTTAAAGATCAAAGAGAGCCATCGAGTCGGTAGCAAGTCCCCTGATCCAAGTCCCTTGTGGCATGGCTGAGGACACAGGCAAAGAAAAGTTGAACAACACTGGAGCAAGTATGCAGCCTTGCTTCACTCCATTCAAGATTTCAGTGTTGAATAGAACCTTACCCCACTACAAGTGCAACTGAAATTGACTGGGCTACTTGTGGAGTAGCATGCTGCCAGTCTGAGTAAGGGTATCAGAATGTGCTCTTTAATAATCTAAATATCATTATGGGCTAAATTATGGGACCTTACTCCATGAGTAGTCCCACTGACTCCAATGAGACTACTCATGGAGTATGGTGCTATTCAACATGACAGTGTTAGAATCTGGCCCTTTATAAATAAATTCCATGCTAGAGCCAACTTACATTGTCCTCCTATTTTACTTCCCATTATTATTCAAATTTTCATCAAAATAGTTAATGTTACCCCCGCTATAGGAAGCATAGAATCGAACATAGCCTCAGCATGTGAAACATTAAGGTCATCATTCCACCCACATAACTAATAACAGTTATCTTTGCAGGGGTTAGCTCCTTTCTAGGCAAGCCTGTTCACTACCCTGGAAGACCATGAGACTATTAATAGAAATAATGGTCTGTTCATTAAGAATCAGATTCTGCCACTCTTCATAATGCTGAGTAGCACTTTAGACACTGTTCCACAAAGATACTTCAGTGCCTAAACCCAAGACTTAGACAACTAAGTCCTAGTTTTGGCTCCACTGTGATCCACAAAACTTCCACTGAATCTGGTATACACTAAACTCACTTGGTAACTACGTTTTTAGGGTAAAAGTTCCATAGGCGCATAAGTTCTTGCCTCTAGGTATGTGCACTGCTGCCTTCTGCTAGGTGTCCAGAGACCTATCTCCCACCTAACCCGCAGAGCAATTCACAAACTGGTGGAAGATAGGCCTCTGTCCACCTATCTTCAGAGGCTTATGCTCCAAGGCATGGTGGTGCGGGGGGGAGGGGGTGGTATTTAATTGTAAAATGGAAGAAGTCTGAAATCCTAGAGGCAGGGATGGGTCTCATTCAAAATCTGTCCAGTGGAGGAAGAGGTGCTTATGTTCACCTTCTAACTTTAAGCCCAGTGGTTAGTGCACTTACCTGGGATGGGTGAGACCCATGTTCCGTCCCTGCCTTTGCCTGATGAGAAAGGATCTGAACAGAGGTTCTCTTCCTGGCCCCATGACTCTTTAAGTATCTATCTGTGACGTTGTGCAGTCTATATAATTTTGTAAAAACATGATAAGTGAATATAATGTAATTGGAATAGTTTTATAAAAACATAAGTGAGTTTAATGTAACTGAAATATGCTTCCTGCAAAAGGTATCATCACAAAGCTTATAATCTACTGAGAGTGATCATCCTATTTGTATAAATGTATCACTCTTGTATCTAAAACTAGAAATATAAAATATAACTCTGAGGGCCTATTGTAATTATGCAAAGTGTGGGCCATTGATGGTGGTTTGGAATCTTGATGACTCCCATTAACCAGAGCCATTGTCTGCAGATGGCTGTATTTACCTGTGAGTCTTCCTGTATATGTGTGTGCTGGCAAGTGAGTAATGCAGCCTTGCAGTGACATGTGATCATGTCACCTGAACTGGAATCCATCTTTAACCTGGTGCTTTTCCAGTGAGGGGTNATTTTATTTTATTTTGCTTGGTAACTTCTTTTGTTCTGTCTGTTACTACTTGAAATCACTTAAATCCTACTATCTGTATTTAATAAAATCACTTTCTACTTATTAATTAACTCAGAGTATGTATTAATACCTGGGGGAGCAAACAGCTGTGCATATCTCTCTATCAGTGTTATAGAGGGCGAACAATTTATGAGTTTACTCTGTATAAAGCTTATACAGGGTAAAACGGATTTATCTGGGTTTAGACCCCATTGGGAATTGGGCATCTGAGTGTTAAAGGCAAGCAGACTTCTGTGAGCTGTTCTCAGGTAACCCTGCAGCTTTGGGATAGGTGGTTCAGACTCTGGTCTGTGTCTGGAGCAGATAGGTGTGTCTGGCTATCAGCAAGATTGAGTGCTGGAACTACCAGTAGCTGGCAGGGGAGAATAGAACCAGAGGTAGCCTTTGCACATCAGCTGGCAGCTCCCAAGGGGGTTTCTGTGAACCAACCCGTCAATCTATCCACAGTGGAACTGTTGTTAGGCCAGAAAAAGAGAGAGAATGACTTTGTAGTCAGATGGTTAGGGCTCCCACCTGGAAGGTGGGAGACCTAGGGTCCAATCACTCTTTCATTGTTTATCCACAGTGGAACAGCATTAATAGGAGAGATTGAGGGATTCCCTCATCAGAACATCACGCAGCTCAGAGCACTCTCCTGAGAGGTGGGAGACTCCTGTTCAAATCCTTTCTCCTGCTCAGGTAAAGAAGGGAATTGAACTTGAGTCTCGCACATCATAGGTGAGTGTTCTGAACACTGGGTTAAAAGTTAAAACATGGACTCCTCCTACTCTGGCAATTTTGTGTGGAGTGAGGCAGGCACCTAATTCATTGCCACAAGAAACTGCTTAGCCAGTTTCTGAGTCTAGGAGCTGGGTTCCTGTTTGTGGATTGCTAAGCAGAGATAGGTACCGCTCTCTGTGAGAGGGACAGGGCTTAGCACACCCCCATCTGGTTGGCATCTCCCATTGACTAGTGTAGGCAGCTCTCCCTCCCCCCAGTATGCTGGCTTTTGTAGATCTCATTCCAAGGTGGCACCTATTCATTGCGCAGTGAGCCTAGTCACCTGACTCAGGCTTTGTGGATGGCAGTGTTGTTCCTGTGATAACTTTTAGGTGCCGTGTTTCTCTGCATTGCAGTGCCTAGGTTCTTTTGTGGATCTGGGCCTTACTTCACAAGAAGTCCCACTGATTTTCAGTGGAAGAACTCAGAGTAAGATTCTACTCGACATGAGTAAGGGTCATAGAATCGGTCCCTCAATAAGAAGTCAATCACTAGTTGTTTTATAATCCAGGTTCAGATTAAGCAGAGAGAAGAGGTTGGCAGCAAAAGAAATGCCTGGCCCCAGTCCAGTAATGCACTGAAGCATGTGCTTAACTTTAAGCTTCTGAGTAGTCCCCATTGACATCAATAGAACTGCTTTATGTGCTTAAATTTAAGCACATGTTTAGTGTATTGGAATTTCGTAGTGACTGTATAGCCTCCTTATTCCTGATGTTGTGCTGAGTCATAACAATGTGCTTAATTGCTTTGCTGGATTGTAAAATGTAAGATCAAGTGGCAAACCAAGTACAAGACTGTTTTGGTTTAACCTGACAGGGCATTTCTGAAGTGTAAGAATAATTTGTTTTTAACAATATCTGACAGAGACACTTTGGAAGAGAGCAAGTGCCCTTGTGAGACCTGGGATCCATAGGTGTTAATGACTCTGATATTTTATAGAACAAAAGAAACCAAACTGTTTTCCATGAGATGGAATCTGTTTGAGCTCAGATGCGTCAAAAACAAAAATGACCATCCAAAAGAAATAGTATGATGATAGTTATTTCACTGCCCTGAGAACTTACTACAGGAAGGAATATTCTGCAGCATTAAACTGTGAGAGGATATATTTTATTGGTCTATGTGCGCATTGTGAGGCACACAGCTATATTTAGAGGTAGATGAGTTTCAGTAACGGGTGAAATGGTTCTATGCAGTCTCTATATTGGTCTGTGATCTTTCTGAATGAAAAGCCGTAAATAAATATCATTAACATTAGCTGCCTATGATATTGGGCAGATATAGTGATGACACAACATTTTGGAGCCACGTGAAGAACTTCAGACATGTTCTGATGCACTGTTTCCAGTATACAGAAACAGGAGCTGCCTGGGGAATTTTGTATAATGATATTAAAAATGTTACACCCAAGACAAACTTATAAAAGCAAGGAAATTATTAGATAAAATTGTGGCAGCATCTTCGCATTACTCTATATGTAGGTGTAAAAGCTTTTATTATGCTTTAAATGTGAATGGAGAGAGCTGTCTGACAGCTGCTCTCAGTAAGCAGTATACCTTTATTTTTTGCTTGCTCTCTCTCTCTCTCTTAAGATACTGAACATTCACTGAGTTTCCTCCTTAGCTAATCCACAACATAAATAGTGTTGCCATTTTTAGCCTGAGTGGTTACCCAATATTCCGTACCTTGATGGGTTGTTTCCACTGGGAGGAGAAATTGAAGATAGTCTGATATTTCTTGGGTGTGATCCTGTTTCTTTACAAAGAATGTCCAAAGTACTGTTTCATTGAACACAGCAGGAATAAAACAACAGGAGGCAGTTTCCTTCTTCAGAAATCCAAGCCTGCTTCCAGCCACTACTCTGCCCAAGAGAAGCACACTCTTTCAGCGTCTTCCCAGGGACATGCTTGCAGTAATTCCTTGGTTTTTTCTGTGCTTTTTGCAGAGATAATGCTCGGCTTTTTTGCCTCTGACACTCTCAGTTGGCCATCATCCCCCACCACGGAAACTGCTCTGCCCATATGATTCAGCTTCTGCATGTGGCCTAGTCCCTTGGCTGGTGTCCTCTATCATTTCAGCCATTTTACTCCATAAGGAGCTTAATTGCTTCTTACATTATCCTGAATGAAAGGGGGCTAACATGCCCATCAGCCTGCACCAAGGTCTCTGATTGCCTACAGCTCAAAAAGGTGCATGTTGGTTGCTACCATCCCCCTCCACCATGACAATAACCTGATAAATTATTCTGGGAGTTGCAGTTTTCAGAATCCTGGCACAGGAATGCCCGTCAGTGAATTGAATACAGAATGGCACTGAGTGAGAAATCCCACTCCAGGCCTTGGTGAATGAACATTTTCAGAAAGGCTGAGTGCCATTTCCAGAAATGCCCATTCAGCATAATACTATGACTTAGAATAGACTCAGCACCACACTGAGGATCCTACTGTTGAGAGTATGAATAGGTTTTGGACTAACCTACCTGATCTGATGTCTGGGCAGAGGTTGAAATCTCTTGAGATAATGAAAGAGCTGACCATCACCACCATGTTGGACAACAACTTTACCGGCTCCTCTAGGAAGCCTTCGGTTTCAGAGGGATTATACAGTAGAAAGGTGCCCAGGTTTGTTCTGTTTCTTCACTGTCTGATTAAGTGAACACACAAAGGATCTGAATGAGCCCATGATAACAGCCTCCATCGCCCGCTTGCTAAATTTCCAACAAGCACCATTGTGCTTTTTTTTTTTTTCCCCCCTGCTGCTCCTCATGCTTAGAAAGTGCTTCCCATAAACATTGGCAAAGCTACCTCATTGATCTCCTTCAAATCCCTTCTCAAAACTCTCCTTTGCCATGATGCCTGCAAAACACTTGACAACAGGTAGTCGGTGATCTCAGCAGTCTGTCACGCTGACTCCTTTTACTCCCCCATTGGTCTGTGTTCATCTCTTGTCTCTTGTCTTTTAATTAGATTGTAAACTTCTTGGGGCAGGGATTGTCTTTTTGTTCTATGTACAGCACTTAGCACAATGGGGCCCTTGTCCATGACTAGGGCTCTTCAGTGCTATGGTAATATAAGGAACAGATCATATTAATGAGTGAAATGAGCTCTTTCTGTATTTCAGCCCCCGAAGGAATAAAATGACTACTCTGCCCCCAGGTCTGTCTGTGCTGGATCTGGACCTGTGGTGAATAGAGCATTGTGGGGGGAGATGCCATGAGCTAAATATAATAAGCTTATCAGAAAATTAGCACACACACATCTATGAAACAACTGCTGCATTGGACACCTCACACCAAAACATGAGGGACGACAGTCTCTGATTGCTTAAAAGGTAAGCGGCACTCTTATTTTTCTTTCCAACACTTGATGTATATGAAATATAATACAAAGAAAAGGCAAAATAATTCTAAGAAATAAAATCCAGGAAGAAGAGAAAGGGGAGTCACATTTTTGCTACTGCACCTGGTGGTTCAATAGCCCTCTCATCCCTTTTGTTTTATTTTCAATCACTGAAGCTGGATGTGAAACTTGAAGTTCAGAGATGCAGGAAAGAATGCCCAACGGCAATGAAAAAAATTTCCTGCAAAAATAAATTGATGATGAATCAACACCAAAAATAATCTGCATCTAACTAACACCTTCCCTGCAGGCATCTCTGAAAACAAGAAATATTCAGAGTCAGAAAACAACAAACAACAGAAGAGAGATAGAAGGAAACCTACATTCCAGAGCTAACCACACCCCTGTTTGGGGGAAATTCATATTTAAATGCAGCTCTCAATTTAGCATCTCAGGCCAATGTCTAAGAGTGGTTGAACAGCAAAAAGAAACACTGGTTTAATAGTTGTTGTTTAATCAGTTTAATTGTAGTTTGTTAAAAAGAAATGAAAGCTTGCAAGATGTAGGCTGCAGCCAGATAGTTCAAGCTAGCCAGAAACGCTAGCAGTAGTTTAATTTGACATAAAATCCAAAAACTAAACTTTGTAATAAAATAAACTACAACTGGATTACCTGCTGCTACAACCATAATTTGATTTGGATTTTTAGGAGGGCAATGACTTCTCTATAATATTATGTGGTCGCCTTTGAGTTACAAACTTAACTGCTGCAGCCAGGACTACAGAGTTTAATTTGCTAATCAATCCTTGACTTGTTTGGGTTTTTTTTCAAATACATTGGTATATAATCTGTATGCACACAGATTTGGTTAATTTTAAATATATATTTATTTGAAAAATGCCTAGGACACATCCAACCACCCTGCTAAGATTAAGCCGAAGTGCCAGCCCAGAACTGAAGACCTTGGGCCAGGCAACCATAAAGTATATGGCACTTGAGAAACTTGGACATAAACACACTTTCCAGAATTAATGGAAAGCCAAAACATGGGTTTCACATCAGAAAGATCAAATGTCTTATGTAATTTGCCAGAAAAAAAAAAAAAAGCAGCTCCTTTATGGTCAGGTGTAGTAAGACCTTTAGAAATGAGTCTCTACATCTACTTGACAGATCTGGAGTTCAGGTGATTCATGGAAGCAGAAAATGTGTTACATTGTCCACAGAAAGCTTTTATTACCTGATTTTTTTCTCTCTGTAATGCAAGATTAGAAGGTCCAAACATTTACCACTTTAACACCACTCGTGCAGCTGATAATCATGATTTCCTTTTAAGAGGTTTTGAAATTTCCAAAAGTGAAATCAGGTTTAGTGACTGTGGGGGCTGGTGCCCAAGGTGTAGGGAGAGCAAGGGATCCAACTTAGCTGTGTCAACTGGAGGCAGTGAGCTGATCACTTTGCAACCAAAGTGAAGGTATTTGTGGCCCTCCGATGCAAGGGATGAAAGTCCTGTGTAGACCCTAGAGAGAGGGCTTCCTTTGAGAAGGAGGACTCTGTGGAGCCCCTGCACCCAGGATAAAGGCTTAATATTTGTGGTGGTGCTGTTTGTACTTCCATTTACCCCATAAAGAGAAGAGAATTTGGCCAAGAGGCTGAATTACCCAGGAACAAGGGGAAACCGAGGCACTATGCCATCTTGATGTCAGAGAGGTAGAGGTAGTATCACAGAAACATAGTATTCTCTTTGACATACTAGACTTGGAAAATGGGAGACAGCTGGTGGTACCACACAGGGAATACTGATATATTTAAGAGCTATGGGGATAAAGTCAGGAGAACTCAAATGAAAATTGGTTGGCCTGAATTTAGTTGGTACAGCAGTAAATATGGGCTCTTTGTGCAGGGCAAACTTTAGACAAAATACATCTTATGTTGTAGTTCAGCTCCATATCAGCCACTGATCTTACTAGTCTGGATCATTACAAGTCTGAATTTACTTTGGAAGATCTTGTAAGACTTTACTATTTAACCACTGAAAGGAGATGACAACCTCAAACTCGGCTTATTCCTTTGAGTTTACTGTTTTGGAGGTGTCTGTCACCTATGCTGAGTTTCTAGTCAGGCCAGAGCAATGATCCATAATTGTCACTCAGCTGCCATTCACTTGGAACAACTGGCAAAGACTGAGTTGGGGCTAATGTAATTTGAGTCTAGGGCATTCTTAGGAAGATCAAAACAAACAAGTGTGTGGGTGGGCAAAGAAATGTCCTTAGACAATCCCAGCAGCATCAGAACCAAATCTGAAGTCCTAGCTACCCATGGACAAGTGATCAAATTTCCCCTCCACCCCCATGGCTTTGTGGGAGAAAGGTGCATCTTATACTAGTTATGTCCTTCCTTTGTTCTAAAGAAGTTCTTTCCCATAAATATAATCACCTCCCTGAGTCCATCTAATTTTCTTGTACTCAGTCATGAAATACTGGAAATGTTTCCCAGCAGAAAAAATAGTCCAGTCACCACTGTATTATTAAGAAGGGAAAGACTGGATATAAAATAAGGACCTGGCTAATGTTGTTCTCATGTGTATATATATGTGTGTGTTTTCTTTTTTTCCCTTGCAAGTTTTCAGGAATTCCTTAATTCAGTGGACAATATTTTTATTGACACAAATTACATCAGATTCACCTTTCTCCATTTGCAAAAACAACAAGGAATCCTTGTGGCACCTTAGAGACTAACACATTTATTTGGGCATGAGCTTTCGTGGGCTAGAACCCACTTCATCAGATGCATGGAGTGGAAAATACAGGAGCAGGTATAAATACATGAAAGGATGGGAGTTGCCTTACCAAGTGTGAGGTCAGTCTAATGAGACAATTCAATTAACAGCAGGATACCAAGGGAGGAAAAATAACTTTTGAAGTGGTAATGAGAGTGGCCCATTTCAGACAGTTGACAAGAAGGTGTGAGTAACAGTAGGGGAAAATTAGTATTGGGGAAATTAGGTTTCGGTTTTGTAATGTCCCAACTACTCCCAGTCTTTATTCAGTCCTAATCTGATGGTGTCCAGTTTGCAAATTAATTCCAGTACCCCATTTTAACAGACATTGACCCAGGTCCTCCAATCTAGCTGAGCTATGCTCAGAGTCCAGAGTGGGAGGAAGGTGGCTTTGAGCCATCTTTTGATTCTGAAACTGGGTTAAGAGTTGGACCACCTTTGGCCCAAAATGTTCTGAAAATCCTCTAGGGACTGTTCAGACTTTCCAAATAAAACCCAAAGCCCCCTTTGGGCTGAAAAGCAGTGTGTGAAATTGCAAAGCAAAATATTTCTAGTTAAAGGGAAGCAGAAATAAAATAGGCTCTTACAGCTTTCACTGAGGAGTCAGGATATAGTGATTCCATTAAGCCATTACTGCAGATCTGTATGTTTCATGTATCAAGGCCATGCTCCAGAGTGCTCTGTAAGCCTATCAAAAGATATTCTAAGAAAAGCCATGTATTCCCTGATTCTTAATTGGTGAGAGTGAACAGTGCTCTTCCAGAAAAGATTTTAAAACAAAACATTTTATCTCCTCAAGGCATCTCACTGCACCTAAGAGCCATTGACAGTCTGTTTTTGTTCTTTTTTTGGAAATACAATTTAACATCATCTTCAGGCAACGTACTTGAAAAGATTTCCTCTCCTAATAAAAAGCACCTGTGCTGCCTTTCCCTAACTTAACTGGCTCTATCCAGCTGAGCCTGCCCCTAATGTGCAGTAATCCAACAGCTACAATTGGTCTTTGCTTGAGTTTATTTCCATTTTAATTTGTTTCTGGTTACCTCAAATCTTGAGCAGCCCACACATAAATAGCATTTGCTTTAATTCTGCCAGGGCTCAGAGGGCACAATCCTATCAGGAGCAGAGCATTTTCATTTCCCATGTTAAGTCAGCTGAGTACCTCAGAGAAGCAACCCAAGAATTGTAACATGTTGGAGACCATGTCTTCTGCATGTTCAGTACAGCACTGAGCACTCTGTCCGCATGCAATGAATAACAATAATTTTAATCTTGCTTCAGGAACACGATTGATGTTATTTTTAGCTCACTCATTGAGATGCAAAGTGCGTAGCTGTAAAACTAAATTCAAGCCCGAACTTTCAGACATTGGCATCTGAATTGTAGCCCCAGAACCAATATGCATCTAGCTGCATGTGCAAACTTACATTTACATATTCAAAATGGCACCCAAGTTGATGGTGAAAAGAGTACACATGCATTTTTTTGCAGGTACAGGTTAGCTTCCAGTCTCTAAAAACTTCCCCCCTTATGATTGCTGTTGGCTTTTTAATTGAGAATATGAATCATTTACTGTAACTACAATAATTTGTATTTCATCTAAGCTGGGTATTATAAAATAGCAAGAAAAAAGGAAGTCTGTCCAGTTAGGAAATGTGTTCATTGGAACACGCACACCTCTTCTCAACCTTCCAAAATGGATTGTATTGTCTTATTTTCACATCATTCTATCTATTTGGAATATACCCACAGGAGCAGGGTTTGCTTAAAAGCTGCTGTTTAGCAGTGTTTCCACTGAGAAGCTGTTGCAGACATGAAACATGCAAATACCATTTTCAGAAACTCAGGCAGCCTTTCGTCACAGCAAGACTGCAACAGGGACCATATTATGCACTTGTCCCTCAAAGGGAGAGTCTAGTGCCTTTTAGTGTACAGATAAGCTGAGGGATGTCTTATATCCCATAACACACCAAATCCATTCATTTCTTTTATCATTTTGTTTACTTTCTTCTCTGTGGTTTTTTCCCCTAACTTCAGCTCAACAATTTATCCTTAGCCAGCTTTATAGTCTCACTTATATCAGTAGTCACTAATACAGTATCTCTCCCAGCATGGCAACAAGTTTTCTGCTTTCCAGAGTTGTTTTCTTGTTCCTTTCCTGCTCTTATAGATTCACCTTTTGTTTATTCTTGCAGCTTGTGTTCTCTCTTTCCTTTTACTTTCCAAAGTTGTTTTCATTCTTTTATCTTTTACTTCTACCCCATTCCTCCTCTCTTCTCAAATTGTCATGTTTGGACTTCTTCCAGAAAGTTTCAGTTCTCCCTTCCTTTAAATCTCTGTCCAGACACTCAAATGCTTCCTTGCTTCCCATCCTTGTATTCAAGCTCTATTTTCTACAGCTCTGATTTGGCTGATTTCAACATCTTGTATTTCTATATTTCATCTTGTGGTCTGTCTCTCCATTCTTCTATCTTTAGGAATACTTCATCTGCTCCTCGTCTTTCATTTGTTACTGTACACCTCTCATTCTTTCCTTACCCTTGCATGCACTTCTCATTTACGTTTGCAATCTGTGTTTTTCTCCTTAGTTCAGCATTCTTTATTCACTGATCACTTTTTTGTACACCTTGCAGTCAAACTGAAAATCTCCCATTTTCTGTTAAACTTGCCAAAGCAACCCATAGAACTAATGCCTTGAATTCAGATGGGGCATGGTTTTCTTATTTAGGTAGGCCTTTCCATTTCCTATTTACCTGGCCCCCAAAGTTCTTCTTTCTTAGCTTAATCCATATTGGAGAAGTTGTTAGAAAAGTAATACTCAGCCTTGAATTGGAGAGCCACTTTGTCATCTAATCTATTGCAAAGAACCACAAAATAATTGTGTTATGATTACCTTGGCACAGAATTGTGATGCGTGTCATGACATTAGGTGATCCTAACCCAGTATTGTCATGAATTGACACAATATCACTGAGTAATGTCAGAAAATTAAGATGTGAATGATTTGTTTGTCTGTGACTGAATTTGATGCAATGGGCCAGATGCTCAGCTGACATCAGTAGAGCTATGCTAATTTACACCAGCTGAGGAATTGGCCCAGAATTATCTTCAACTTTCCTGTGTTTTTTTAAGTGTGCTGTCTCTTTAAGGCCAGGCCTGTTGGGAAAAGGGGCAGGACTATATAAGGTAAGCCTTTCCACGGTGTGCAGAGAGATCTTTTGAAGAGAGGCTAACAGGCATTTTTAGTGCATAACAACTTTTGTTGGTCCTACAAAATCTCTGCACAATGCTGCATGTCGTTGAGCACTCTCTATTGAAACATTTTCTATTAACTATCTACATGCACACAGACTTTTTCTTTTGTAGAGCACTCTCCCACCATCTCCATTCCTACAAACGAATACGTTCAGTGAAAAATATAGTCTTTGAAATGATGAAGCACCTTTTCTGCTCTTCCACTTCACATAATTTGATTTGAGTCCCTTCTATTGTTCTTTGACTTCAGGAGATTCCTGTGCTACTAGATTTTCTGGCATCACCTTTGCCAACCCATGAGGGTCACTAGTGAACTCTTATTGTAGCCACTGTCTGTTTCCCCCTATCTGGTGTGGCTCATTTAGGGCTTCTCTAAAGGAGTGTTGTTCCTTGGTGGTTCATAGCCAACAGTGGTTATGGAAAGTAGAGTTGTTTTTCTTCTTCTACCATGAGCTTGGCAGTACTCTTTGCAAACATGTCACCGCCGCTCCATTTCTTGTGTTAGTTCTTAGGTGCTGGTTGTACTCTCACTGGCGGTTCTACCTCTGTCATGGTACTATTTGGCTTGCTGTCACCAATGCTTGATTTGTTCTGTCACCCTCTCCACTACTGCTGGCTTTAAATGTTTATTTTCTCTAGACAGTGGGATCTTTGTGCAGTGGGATATAAGGCACTATACTGTATTGTTATCCACACCTTCTTTTGGTGTATACCCTACTCCAGTAATGCTGCCAATGGATCTCTGTACTCCCCAGTATGCCTTTATAATAGATTCTTGGCAATCTTGATAGTGTCTTCTGCCTTGCCATTAGATTGGCTGTAATGTGAAGAGGATGTGATATGGGAGTTAGGCACCTGTCTGCATTTTTAGGGGCCTAAACACCTTTGAAAATCTAGCCCTGTGTCTTTGGTCAGCCACAATGAAAAATGAAAACAGGCTGTAGACAATGAGGGCTATTGCTGAAGGCAACAGGCCACATGGCAACTGTGCTGGTCAAAAATTTTCCAACAGAACAGTTTTCAGTTGGAAAATATTGATCTGATGGAATCAAAATGTTCTGTGGGAAAGTGTCAGTGTCATCAAAACTTTCAATGGGAGGCACACAGTTGGGTGACTGCCCAGTGGGAGGGCTGGCTCATTGGCACAGGCAGGTTGGCCGTTTTTAAATTTTGTTTCTATGTTATTTATTTTTGTATATTATACCATTTAAATAGGGAAATTAGCAACCACCAATTAGAATACCAATTACCAATGAGTATACCAAGTACCAATCACCCACTGTATATTGTAATTTAGAAACAATTATTAAACCCTAATTAAAAAAAATAAAAATAGAACAAAGTAAAAATACTATAATTTATCATATAAAAGTTGAAACATTTTGACTAGTATATTATGACTTGATGTAATGTGTAATTACATCAAGTCACAATATAACATCTAAACAAATCAATGTTGTTTTGATTTTTTTCAAAACAAAATTTCAGTATTTCATTCCACAGGAAAAAATAAATTTCTTCCAATTCAGAATGAAAAAAGTTTGGAATTTCTTGTGAAACAGAAAATCTGAGTTCTGACCAGCTCTATTCAGAGCTAAGTTGGGTGGACTGAGGGTTTCCAGGTTGTAAATGTAGAACTTAGGAAACTGCTGTTACAGGCTGGTGGTGTTGGAGGCAAAGAGACAGGAATAACCCTGAGAGAAAGCAGATGGACAGTGCTTCTTGTGCACAGAACTTGCTGGAGTGGCACATATGGGATTTCTGAGCAAGGAAACTGCTTGCTGTTTCTACTGTGTTCAGGGAAACAGAACTTTCTGTTCATTCTGTAAATGAGATTACACCAAAGAATGATGGGCGATCACTCATTACCGAGTATAATCATCTTCCATGGGAGTTATGCGTCTTCAGGTGGCTAATAAGGCCAATCCTTGAACCAAGAGTTCGATTACAATGAAGGCAGATGTTTTCAGGCTCAGCAGGAGGCTGTTGACCATGACTGGGAGCCAGTCTCTCCTTCCTCCTGCGCCTCTTGTCCTCTTCAGCTTGTTGGCGAGCAAGTTCAAAATGCAGGAGACCATCACATATGACTTCACTTCATTAAGTGTCAATGTCAATATTACACTTTTTTAGGTTGTCCTTTGGCAAGTCCTTATAACACTTGCATTGTCCACCCACGTTACGGTGTCCTTCTTTCAGCTGAGGGAACAGGACCTGTTTTGGGAGACGATGGTCTGGCATCCAGACAACGTGACTAGTCCAGTGGAATTGCTGACGGATGATCATTGCCTTGATACTGGTGGTCTTTGCCTCTTCCAGAACACTAATATTGGTGCGCCTGTCTTCCCATTTGATCTTCAGAATCTTACGACGGCAGCGTTGATGGTACCTCTCAAGGACTTTCAAGTGGTGTCTATAGGTTGTCCAAGTTTCGGACCCATACAACAGTGTTGGGAGAATAACGGCTTGATAAACAAGAAGCTTGGTGTCTGTTCGAATGTTGTGATCTTCAAAAACCCTGTGCCGTAAACATGAAAAAGCTACACAGGCACAGCTCAGGCGATGTTGAATTTCTGCATCAATATGTGCCTTGGATGAAAGTTGACTTCCAAGGTAGAGGAAATGATCGACATTCTCCAGTGCCACTCCATTGATTTTGATAGATGGGGCATGTAATACCTTATTTGGAGAGGGATGATAGAGTACTATAGTCTTCTTGATATTAAGAGTGAAACCAAGACATGCGTAAGCATTGGCAAACACATTCAAGATAGTTTGAAGATCTTTCTCAGAGTGGGCAAAGATTGCGTTCTCATCAGCATACTGAAGTTCCACAATAGATGTTGTGAAGATCTTACTCTTGGCTTTCAGCCTGCTAAGCCTGAACAGCTTTCCATCCATTCTGTAAATGATTTCAATTCCAGCTGTAAACCTCCCAGCAATTAGGTAAAGAATGACGGCAATAAAAACCGCAAACATGGTTGGAGCAATGATACAGCCCTGTTTGACTCCTGTTTGTACTTTGAAAGGTTCACTCTGGGAGCCAGTGCTGCTCAGAACAGTCGCTTTCATGTTATCATGAAGCAATTTTAGGACATTGATGTATTTATCAGGACATCCAATTTTAGAAAGTACAGTCCACAGGCCACGGTGATTCACTGAATCAAAGGCTTTAGTTAGATCAATAAAAGCCATGTACAGTGGTCAGTTTTGCTCCCAACACTTTTCTTGCAGCTGCCATGCTGTGAAGATCATATCCACAGTTCCATGACATGGTTGGAAACCACTGTGTGACTCTGGAAAAATTTATTCTGACGGGGCAGAAGGCGGGTTGCAAGGATCCATGCCAGAACTTTGCCTGCAATGGCTAGGAGGGAGATATCATGATAATTTCCACAATCCACTTTATCCCCTTTCTTGAAGAGGGTGACAATCAGGGCATCCCTCATTTCACTTGGTATCTCCTCCTTTATCCAGATTTTAAGGATAAGCAGGTAAAGCTGCCAAATTAGCTCTGGTCCACCGTCTTTAAAGATTTCAGCGGGGATCCCATCTAGACCTGCTGCCTTGTTGTTCTTCATCTGCTTGGTGGCATTGTGTACCTCATACAAATTTCGAGGGTCTCCGAGCTCACCCCTAAATGGTAGTTGAGGGATTTGCTCAAGGACTTCATCTGCAACCATAGAATTACGGTTAAGGAGATCTTCAAAATGTTCTTTCCAGCAAGAATTGATGGCTTCGTTGTCCTTCAGAAGTGTGGTTCCATCCTTAGAGCAAAGAGCATTCATACCCTGGCAAATTGGTCCATAAACAGCCTTGGTGGCACTAAAGAAACCACATGTATTGTGGATATCCGCGAGATGTTGGAGGTCTTGTGCTTTCTCAATCCACCATTTGTTCTTGAGTTCTCTGGTTTTATGTTGGACTTTCGCCCTCGCCTTGGCATGGGCGTCTCTCTTTATATTACAATTTGTCGTTCTGCCAAGCATGAAATGCCATTCTCTTCTCATTGATGAATTGCTCAATTTCAGCATCATTCTCGTCAAACCAGTCCTGATTTTTTCTGGTTTGGTAGCCTATGGTTTCCTCGCGGGCATTGATGATTACTGCTTTCAACTGGCTCCAGTGTTCCTCAATTTCTTCCAGAAATTCTGATGGGAGCTTTTCTTCTAAGACTGCTTGGAAGTGGTCATGCTTAATAGGGTCCTTCAAATCTTGAACCTTCAACTTGCACCTGACCTGCTTCTTTTGCAGCCTCCATTTGGGAGCAACCTTAATTTTCATTGTGGATAGAATAAGGTGATGATGAGTCCACCGGTCATGAGCACTTGTCATTGCTCTTGTGAGAAGTACGTCACTACGATCTCGGGCGCGAACTATGACGTAGTCGAGGAGATGCCAGTGCTTTGACCATGGGTGTCTCCAAGATGTTTTGAACTTTTCCTTTTGTCGGAAAAGAGTGTTCGTAATAATAAATTCATGTTCAGCACACTTGGTCAGGAGCAGAATTCCATTTGAATTGCTTTTGCCAACTCCTTCTTTCACGATTCTTCCTTTCCACAGGTCTGAGTCTCATCTAATACATGCATTGAAATCCCACAGAAGGATGATCTTGTCTTCTGTAGGGTTCTCCAATAAAATGGTTTCCAACTGAGAATAAAAATCTTCCTTTACATTCTCATCGGCATCCAGTGTTGGTTCATAGGCGCTCACAATAGTTGTCTGTTGATTTTTGGTGAGCCCCAATCGGAGTGTTATAAGCCACTCATTGATGCCAACTGGTACCTCAGAGAGGCACCTTACAAGCTTATTCTTTATAGCAAAACCCACTCCATGCAATCAGGGTTCATCTATAGATTTTCCCTTCCAGAAGTAGGTGTATCCTCCTTTCTCCTCCTTCACCTATCCTTCATCAGCTCTTCTAGTTTTGGACAAAGCAGCAATATTGATGTTAAACCGACTCAATTCACGAGCAATAATGGCTGTACGTTGCTCTGGTCGGTCGCTGTTTGAGTTGTCCATCAGGGTACGTACGTTCCAAGTTCCAAAGTTGAAAAGTTTCTTACTGCTGAGGTGGTGATCCTGCTGGATGCGGCTATCCAGCCAGGAAAAAGAGAGGCAAGTCTATTTTTAGGGTACCTTTTCTAACCTCCTCCCCATGTGGGGTGAGCAGAGTGGATCCTAAAAAGAACTGCTCGGTCGTGGGTGCAGCTGCTGAGATGCTTGATCCACCTCAATCCTCAAGCAAGACAACTGTATCACACACCCACTGTCTGTTTGTCAGTCTGTGAATAGGAGCTTACGGATTTCACTGTCCTGTTCCCATCGCCACTCGCCGATGCCCCCGGACTTTTGACTTGTGCAAATATTATTTTCCCAAAAACTGGAAGATGCCTGTGCAGGACTTCTTTTAAAGTGGGGACACTGGTGCACAACAGTCACCCCACTGTCCTTGACAGATAGAGGACTTGAAACCAATGGCATGAACACATGACGATTGGAGTTCCTCTATCTGCTGCAGCCTTAATCCACCTTCACAGCCATTGTAACATTACACAAGAGTTTCACCTCCATTGTGCAGTTATCCTCTGTCTGCTCTGCTGTTAGGGACTTCTTGGATCACACTTTGTCTGGAACCTCCCCCTTGACCGTTCTGCCATAGGTAGCCCTAAGGGAGGACATGACTCCAGGCCGCATCACTCTGGGGTCATTGAGACACGCAAGCCTCGCCACCAAAGAAGATACCTGATTTATATCACTGACTTCTCTTAATAGACACAACCCTGTAAGGCCCCAAATATGGGCTGACTACTCAGGCCAAAGGGGTAGCAGTATGACTTTAGAGTGCAAATTTAAAGGGAGAGGCAAAGCCAGTTTGAAAGATGTATGGCTCTGTGTATGATTGCTACACTTCAGCACTTTGCCTTTTTTAGACAGCAAAAAGTGAACTGCATCACTCTAGCCACTTAAGAATTCTAAATTATATAGTGTCCCTATAAATAAATAACTACAAGACTATGTGTTGAGGTGAGGCTTCAGTTCCTGATGAAGTTGCAAAGAGAGACAGATGATCTATTCTAATTTGCTATAAAATGAACCCTTTTTTTAAACCCAGACAGGTGAACATTCATTTATTGCATCGAGTGCCATGTGATTTAAAGTAAAAGTTGTATGAAAACAATGTAATGTGGTTAACATCTTTTTCTGTATTCGTAACAAATCAGTACATCTTCATAAAAACACTCTCGTAAGGAAAACAAACACAAATGTGTTAATATTGCAGCATATTCACTCACGTTTTACTAGATATTGGGGGGGGGGGTTACTGTAACTTTCCTTGCACAATTCTCTATCCCAAATTTTGTTCTCAAATGATGAAAGGTAAGTACATTGCAATACACTTAACCAGCACAGCACCAGATTCTGTAAAATGCTAATGCCCTCACCTCCCATTGACTTCAATGGAAGTTGAAGATGTGAAGCACTTTCCAGGGGGAGCTTTGTGCTAGAAATGTTGGAATCTGAGTTTCCATTCTGCAGAAAATTCTCACACTTTCAAACCTTTTCATAACAAATTCATTTTAGGTCAATCAAAATTGTGACATTTTGTTCTGATTTTGACTTTTTAAAAATGTTGTTATGCGTATGATGAAATTTGGAAACAAAGAGGTTTAAAAAAAAATAGAAACATTATGACAAGGTCAAAATGTGATTTTTTTTTGACCTTAGCAAAATGCTTCATTTCAATTTTTTAAAACCAAAATTTCACCAAATCAACATATGCCCAAGGAAAGTTTCGATTTTGACAAAATGGCATTTTCCGGCATAAAAATGTTCCATTGGAAAACTTTTGACTAGCTCTGCCTGGTACCTTCAAGGCTCTGGTTCATGATCTCTTTATACACATGGGACTCAGTGTTCCTATTGGCTTCCTTGGGAGCTAGGAGTGCTCAGTCCCTTGCAGGATCAGGTCTATAATCAATCTGGCCCCATTAAATTGGGTTTTTGCTACTTCAGTTGATTGCAATGTTGCTAATTGCATCATTTAATTATTTGCCCATCCGACATAATTCCAAATGTTGCTCTTTTCATTGTCATCACTCTAGACAAGTGAGTTGTCTGTCCACCATCTTTTTTAATACCATTCTTAATGTGTATCTAATAGGAAAATCAAGTATGATGTACTCTTTTTAAAGAGCCTATGAAATGAAAATATTCACTGGAAAGGCAAGAACTTGCAAAACATTATGGTTAGAGGGGAATTTTGTCTGAGTAACGACTAAGGCAAAACTGATCAAGGACTTCGGAATTTGGTCTTTTAATATTAGCTATAATTTGGAACTCACAAGGTAGGTAAAAGCAGATAATCTTCACACTGAACTGTGGGTTGTCAAAAAAGAAAGTAGCGTTATGCTTGCTTTCATTTAAATCAGGGAAATTATTCCCTCCTTTCAAATCCCCATATATTCTGTGCATTTACAATATTGTGCTACGCTGTAATACTGAAAGCAATTAGAAATAACTGAAGATGTTGTTGCTTCATTCTAAAAAGAATGAGTTGCCACCTACACATCTAATTAAAAATCTGAAAAGCCAATTTCAAAAGTACTGTGCTGTATTTCATCAGCTACCTTAACTGTACTGTTATGCAAATGCACTCTAGTCAGAAAAAATGCAATGATTTCACCTGCAAGCAATGAAAATCCATCTTCGTTTATTCTCTCCTTAGTACAGTATGTTGAAGAGCTGGTGTTTCCACCATCTGGTCTACCTCATGCCAAAGTTAATTAGATATGAATAAAGCTTCTTTACCTTTTCTATTTACAGGTGTCCAAGGAAGGCATTTATGACCACTGGGAGTTCTATTTGATGATAACCCATAAAAATACATTGCAGCCATTGTCACAACTAGTAACAGTTTCCAATATTTGAATATCATGTAAGTTACTGTTGATTTCCAGATGATGCATACAGATGATTGCTGCATGTTATTGTCCGGTGCTAAAAAGAGTGACATCTCTTTAAGTCTTCAGTCTTAGTACATTGGCTGAGTATCTTCAGATACTAATAATCGTATACAAAGTTGATGAATGCCATGCTTATTTGTTCTCAGCTCTTCATAATATCCAGAATCCACTTCTAGATTTCAGTCTGTCAGATGACTAATATATTAATCAGTTAAGCAAGCCTATGGCCATAAGCCGCTTTGGTAATACAAATGTAAGTTCTCAAATTTGGAAATGTCCACACAACCACGTTTTTCCCATGCTACTATTTGGTTAGGGGCACAATTGGAAAAAACCACTGTTCATGTCTACACAGCAAATGTTTAGCCATTAGTTAATAACTAGTTAATTTTGACCATGTACAGTCCCTGCTAGTGGGCTAATCTGGCACAAACTTTAGTAGCTGTAAGTAGTTAGGCACATGGCTATTTTTAGAATTGGTTGAAAATTTTCCGACAGACTAGTAAACAATCAGGAAATGCCGATTTGCTGAAATTGAAATGTTTTGCGGGAACGTGCCAACTTTGTCAAAATTTCCAACAAAAAAAGTATCAAAAGATTTCATTTCAATAAGGCTGCAGTGCTTTGTTTCAAAATTATATTATAAAAGGCAAAAGTGATGGCTTTGGCCTTATTGAAACAAACAGTAGTTCCAAAATGAATTTTTTTCAGAATTTTCATTTCACAGGATATTTTGCCTTTTCAGTCTAATTTGGGGCAAAAGTGGAATTTTGAAATGTTGGAAATTTTTGCAGAATGGAAATGCTGACCAGCTCTAGTTACATTGTTGTACAGATGGTCGCCTCTAATGGGGGTCACTGTAGCTGTCAAACCAGGTTCTCCTATGTCCCATAACTCTCAGCAGTTAGCTATCCCAAGGTGTACTTTCCCACATGTTCAGGGTGTTACTCTGTATACCTGACCTCTGGCAACTCTGTATCATGCATCAGGATTTATCTGAATATGTCACTCATAAGTCATGACCAGGCTGAAAATGCTCCGCATTTTTTTTACCAGTCATAGCACTCACTCCTCTTTGGGACAATACCCCACACATCCCTGCCTTTTGAGTATGCAGGGTCCCCAGAAATCACAGTTGGCACAGAAAAACCATTAACATCCCTGTTGTGGCACAGGAAACGGTTGCTGAGGCACTTGGAGGTAGCTGCCCAGAATGCTGGATGGGGATGTGAAAGTATGGTTCTGACGACAAATGTCACCATGTGGACACAAGCTAATTTTTGTAACTTCTAACCTAAGTTGATTGTGCTTCTAATAGGTTACATAATCACAGTTATAGCTGTAGTATGAATGGGGCCTAACAATTGCTGCTTTTAGCACAAAACAGCTTCTGGCCTTGGTTAAAGACTTATTGACTGTTGTGATTATTATCTAGCATTTTATGTTTGAATGGAAAACATAACTTGCAGTACCGAAGAGCAACACTTCTTGATCCTTTGTACTGAGTTATTTGAGCAAGTTGGCATCATCTATGATACGTAGCTTCCTCACTGATGTTCTTTTTCTTGTAATGCTGTTTAAGATTCTGGCATATTCCCTGGTCTATTCGTTGGATTAAATATGTGGCCTTAAGCAATGGAGAGAAAAAGGTGACACATTTCTCAAGGAAACTTTAAAATGTGCTGCGCACTTATCCAGAATCAGTAAAATTTCTTTTTCCTTAATTATGACACTTGTCATCAATCTTATGCAGCTAGTCAGGTGAAAATCTAAATTGTCATTCATGTATAGTATGATAGCCACAGCCTAGCAGCAGCAAATTTTTAAATTCAGCTAACTGAAGCCTAGGGCATCTTAATTTCACTGATAGACGCTTCCTTTTTGCCAGTCCTATCATGTTGGCTAGCACAACAGGAAAAAAAAATCTATCCTCTGGATTTGTTTCCTCTTCTGCTACTGCATCAGTTTTGAAAAGGAAAGAGTTAAAGAATAGCCTGATATCACTGCAGTTGTCTTCAGGGACAACAGATTTGCACAAACATCCAGGGTTGACAATTTTGGTTGGAGATATTTCTGGAGGTTTCACTCACATGACATAAACTTTAATTAATCTTTAATTCCTGGAGACTCCACGACAATTTGGCAATCATGCCTCAGTCCCTAGTTAGATGCTTAAAGGGAGGTGGCCTGACTTTCAGTGGTGCTGAGCACCTGTAGTTCTCGTTTGCATGAATGGGAGCTGGGGTTGCTCAGCATCTTTGAAAACTCAGACTATTTCTCTAAACAAAAGTTGGTTTTCTGTCTTTTTTTCGCCTTCCTTAACTTTTGTGGCCAAGCAATCTTACCACTGCCATGCAAACAGCACTTACTGTGCTCTGTGGCTTGTTAGTGTTCTGCCATAATTATCGAAGAGCCTCAATGATCTTGACTTTCCAGTCTTGCAAAATAATAGCTTTCTCTCTCCTGTCATTTATTCGCCCACTCATCTGAAATTCCAGAGAACAAACCATGTGGCATAACATATTGCTATGAAAAAAACCGATCATATTTCTGCCTTGCAGGCAGGGCTTCCAAAACAACATATATTTCAACAACAATGCAGATCATTTCAATAGCTGTAACTGTAGGTAAAATGTCTTCAATAATACAACTAATATTGTACTTTATTGTACTTTAACTGTCATACCTATACTTGAATGACAATAGCCCTGCTGAGAAGCAATTGGTACAAGTCAACTTACTGTGCTACTGTTTTTAATGTCAGGTACATTACAAAAAGAGTTTTTATTCTCGTCAATGAATATTTTCACTCCCTTCTAAACATGGTCTGATGAGTTTTTCATAATAAAGAGTGATAACCTCCATAGATTTGAGTAAGAGACATATGAGGAGCCTGATTCTCTTTTCAGGTTGGTGTAAAATCTGGGATCACTCCACAGAAGTCAATAAACTTACATGGGTGTTAGAGAGAAAAGAATCAGACCCTATGATTTTTACTACGGATTTGTTGTGTGTGAACTAGGAGTTATCCGAACTGAGCTACTATTTTACACAACCCACAATAAAGAATAGGGTATCATTGTCAACAAAACCCAACTGAGTGAGATAAATGTAATATTGTCAGTAAAACAGCGAGAGTGAAACTGACTGCACTGACAGATAACTCGTATTTTCTGAAAATATTAGTTACAATTAATCAAAGTGTAAGCTGAAGTAGTACATGGTATATGTTGCACTGAGAAGAAGATGGAATAGAAATTGTCTGCAGATCCTTCCTTTCACTAATTTTTATGTTTCTATGAGTTAGTGGAGGTGGCAGTGAGGAAAATGAAGACCCTGAGAGTTAATATTATAAAGTGATAGTTTTATTACAGTGTCTAATTTAGTGCAAGCTAAACAGGCAATATTTTTACTGACTTTGTGTGTTGGGTTGTGGTTTGGTTTGGTTTTTTAAATCTGATACTTAATGTTGACAGATTTGAAGGAGAGGACAGATGAAGAATAACCGCTTTTTTGGGGACTCAATTCTGCATGGTGCAGACAGCCTCCTGTGTGGTGTTAGCACCCTCCGTTCTCATTAATTTCACCTCTCAGCACCTTCAATGCTAAGTTCAGTACTCCCATTGACTTTATTGATCAGCACCTGGCAGGATCAGCCCCAAATTCAGGCTGTCTGTACTTCTTCTTCATCCCAATTTTCCCATTCTTCTCTTTCTTGTCCTTGAGATCCCATGTCCTGGCCACTAGTCTCCTGGATGAGAAGGAAAAGCTCTTTAGTTGGCTAGAGATGTATCTCTTCAGTGACACAAGGTGCTTCTTCCTTCCTCAGAGGAACAGAGACAAGAATTTAAACTGAGCTCTGCTGTCTCTTGTAAAATGTTGGGGGACATCAGGATGTCAGAGCCTGGATGTGTTACACATGTTTTGTCAAAGAGTCACTGAAAGACAAGAGAAGCTGAGAGGATGGGCACTTGGAAAATATAAGCTATAGCTTATTCCTTGTATCTGTATGAATGGTGCTGTGGAGGAAAAGCCCCCCCCCCCAATTGTCTAGGCCTTTGTTTATGTGCCCAGGCCTGTCTTGTAGCTAATGGGCCCAAGGCCTGAACCAAACTGGCTGCATCCCCAGAGAAGGGGGAGCGGGGGGGGGGGGGAGGGGGAGGCCAACAAAACCCCCCAGAGAAACAGGAACTATTTGTAATATGTGTTGCTGAAGGTTTTGAAATATATCTGTAATGCTATAGGCTTTTGAAATATAAATGTAACCGATAAGTGTGAGCTTGCATATCTATAACCCCATGCCCCCTAATACCTGTTGTGTAACTACCCCATGATTTCATTGTGCCCCATGACAAACATGATGTAATGGTACCCCATAAAAGGTATGCTTGCTAAACACTGGAAAGTACCAGCTGAGACCCTAACTCTTATTACACCCATAAAAGGTATGCTTGCAACCGCACTGGAAAGTACCAGCAGAGACCCTAACCCTCGTCATGTGGTAACTCCAAATCAGGGCAATCAATGATCTCAGTGTGTGATGTATTTGCGGTTTCTTGTATTTGCGGTTTTTTTCTTTATATACTCAAGCAAAGCTTTGTGTTGGGGGGGGCGCAGTATCTAATCTGCCACCCCCCAATGCGTTGGTATGTATTTGCGCAATAAATGGGCCTCAGGCTTGAGTCTTTGATCAAATTATTGCCTAGGGTGGTTTTTCCATGACAGTGCTTCTCTGGGTTTGCTCTGTCAGAGTTTAGGAACAAATATGTAATGCACACTGTTTCTCTTTTTACCTGTTTCCCCCCCCCCTCCCCTTAATAAATGTGAGATAATTTTACTTAGATTGGGTTTTTTTTCTCTTTAGGAGCATTCTGCAATGACTTTACTCCCAAACAATCTCTTCCCTTTGGGACCCCATTAGGAAGGTAATGATACTTGTCCTGGAATCACTTAGCCAAACCAACACCTAAACAGAAGGCATCCTGATACCGCCTATCAGAGCTAGTTGAAACTCTTTTGAAGTTTCCATGAACTTTCCTTGTGAAAGAATGAGAGAAACTTTTGTGATAAATTTGTGCCATCTTTTACTAGAGTTGGTCACTTTTTGAAAATGTTGAAGAAGTTTATAAAAAAAAAAGGAAAATAGTTTGGAAAATGTTTCCTACCTTTTTCTTACTAGCCCTATTGTCAGCAGTTCTGTTGGTTGTGATAAGCAGGGCACAGAAAAGCCAGCCAACCACAAGGAATGGTGAGAATAGGAGACCAAAAGTTACAGTAGTGCCCTGGATAAAATAGCCATCCATTAAATAACAGGGAATATTTAAAAGGTTAATTATGATTTTGTTTATATGTGTGTGACAGACTGTACCCCTGTATTCACTCCTTGCACACTATTGTAGTAATATATTTACAAAGTATGCCTGTTGAGGTATCATTTGAAAACTCATAATTTGCTGGTCATTATTGTCCTGGTAAAATATGGGTAGCAACATTATATGTAGAGTTATAAGATTCCACTGTATGGTGTTACTAAAACATGTCCCAAGTCTGGGGAGTGGCCAAACCAGTTCCTCAGAGACAAAGGGCAAGCTGATGTCTCAGCCAGGTGTCAACAAGGTCAATGGACCATTACTTGCTAAATGGCCGTTCTTTGGCAGGAAAGGGGTCGTGGGTGAAAACTCTACATCTTAGCAAAGAAACAGCATAGAGTTCCCGTCCACAAAGACTGCTGGTCACTGTGATCCCAGCTGGAAATGCTTCTTAAAGGGGAGTGGAAGACTAAAAAAGGAAGGGGAAACACCCCAAAGGACCACTCCTCCTCACTCTCTTCCTGTCCATTGATTCACTGCGCAGCCATCACACAAAGGAAGGGAGCCTAGCCTAAGAAGTTTGGTCCATAAAACTGATGAGAGCGTGTGGTAAGAAAACTTTTGCTTTGAATTTAACATAGTTTGTTAAGTTAGGTGTTAGTTGTGTTTCATCTTTATTTTTCTTGTAACCATTTCTGACTTTTATGCCCCATTACTTGTATTCACTTAAAATCTCTCTCTTTGTAGTTAATAAAATTGTTTTATTGTTTTATCTAAACCAGTGTGTTTGAACTGAAGTGTTTGGGAATCTCCATTTAGGGTAACAGGATTTGGGCATATAATTTCTATTAATAAAATGACCGACTTAATATGCACTTGTATTGTCCAGGAGAGAGCTGGGCAGTCCAAAACATACTTTTCTGGGGGGGCATCTGGGACTGGAAGTGTATTGGGGTGACCCTGCAGTATAATTCAGGTTGCAGTCACACACAGACATAGGTGGGAGTGACTTACATGCTGGTGGCTGTTTGTGAGCAGTCTAAGGGTATGTCTACACTACGAAATTAGGTCGCTTTTATAGAAGTCGATATTTACAAATCGATATTATACAGTCAACTGCATATGTCCACACTAAGTGCATTAAGTTGATGGAGTGTGTCCTCACTACTGTGGCTAGCATCGACTTATGGAGCAGTGCACTGTGGGTAACTATCCCACAGTTCCCGCAGTCTCCGCTGCCCTTTGGAATTCTGGGTTAAGCTCCCAGTGCCTGATGGGGCAAAAACATTGTCGTGGGTGGTTTGGGTACATATCGTCAGTCGCCCCTCCCTTCGTGAAAGCAACGGCAGACAATCGTTTCGCGCCTTTTTTCCACGCCGACGCCATACTATGGCAAGCGTGCAGTCTGCTCATCTCAGCTCACCGACACCACCGCTGTTGTGTCCTGGGTGCTGCTGGCAGCAGACGGTGCAGTAGGACTGCAAACCATCATCATATACCGCTTCCGCTGCAACTCTGCTCTGCTGATATTGCGTCGACAGCGAATTTCTCCATGTTGTCTATCATGGGCTCCTGGGTCCTCGGGAAATGTGCGTGGTGCTAACCGTCGTCCACCACTGCTTCCACTGCAACTCTGCTCTCCTGGTGCCATGAATCCACCTCACAGGTCCTCTCGTCGTTCAGTATAAATATGTATTCTCATGGCATCCATCGTCATCCACCGATTCCGCTGCAACTCTGCTTTCCTGCTCTCCTTCAGACACCATACCATGACAAACATGGAGCCCACTCAGCTCACCGCTGCTGTTGTGAGCATTGTAAACACCTCGCGCATTATCCTGCAGTATGTGCAGAACCAGAACCTGCAAAAGCAGGCGAGGAGGCGACGACAGCATGATCACAATAGTGATGAGGACATGGACACAGACTTCTCTCGAAGCACGGGCCCTGGCAATTTGGACATCATGGTGGTAATGGGGCAGGTTCATGCTGTGGAAAGCCGATTCTGGGCCTGGGAAACAAGCACAGACTGGTGGAACCGCATAGTGTTGCGGGTCTGGGATGATTCCCAGTGGCTGCGAAACTTTCGTATGCGTAAGGGCACTTTCATGGAACTTTGTGACTTGCTTTCCCCTGCCCTGAAGTGCAAGAATACCAAGATGAGAGCAGACCTCACAGTTGAGAAGCAAGTGGCGATAGCCCTCTAGAAGCTTGCAACGGCAGACAGCTACTGGTCAGTCGGTAATCAATTTGGAGTGGGTAAATCTACAGTGGGGGCTGCTGTGATCCAAGTAGCCAACGAAATCACTGAGCTGCTGCTATCAAGGGTAGTGACTCTGGGAAATGTGCAGCTCATAGTGGATGGCTTTGCTGCAATGGGATTCCCTAACTGTGGTGGGGCGATAGATGGAACGCATATCCCTATCTTGGGACCGGAGCACCAAGGCAGCCAGTACATAAACCGCAAGGGGTACTTTTCAATGGTGCTGCAAGCACTGGTGGATCACGAGGAACGTTTCACCGACATCAACGTGGGATGGCCAGGAAAGGTACATGACGCTCGCATCTTCAGGAACTCTGGTCTGTTTGAACAGCTTCAGGAAGGGACTTACTTCCCAGACCAGAAAATAACTGTTGGGGGCATTGAAATGCCTATAGTTATCCTTGGGGACCCAGCCTACCCCTTAATGCCATGGCTCATGAAGCCATACACAGGCACCCTGGACAGTAGTAAGGAGCTGTTCAACTATAGGCTGAGCAAGTGCAGAATGGTGGTAGAATGTGCATTTGGACAGTTAAAAGCACGCTGGTGCAGTTTACTGACTCAGTTAGACCTCAGCGAAACCAATATTCCGATTGTTATTGCCGCTTACTGTGTGCTCCACAATATCTGTGAGAGTAAGGGGGAGACATTTATGGCGGGGTGGGAGGTTGAGGCAAATCGCCTGGTCACTGATTACGCACAGCCAGACACCAGGGTGATTAGAAGAGCGCAGCAGGGCATGCTGCTCATCAGAGAAGCTTTGAAAACCAGTTTCATGACTGGCCAGGCTATGGTGTGACAGTTCTGTTTGTTTCTCCTTGATGCAAACCCGCCCCCTTGGTTCACTCTACTTCCCTGTAAGCCAACTGCCCTCCCCCCTTTGATCACCTCTTGCAGAGGCAATAAAGTCATTATTGTTTCAAAATCATGCATTCTTTATTAATTCATTACAGAAAGAGGGGGATAACTGCCAAGGTAGCCCGGCCGGGGTGGGTGAGGAGGGAAGCATCGGGTGGGGTGGTAGATGAGGGTAGGAAGGAAGGACAAGGCCACACTGCACTTTAAAACTTATTGAATGCCAGCCTTCTGTTGCTTGGGCAGTCCTCTGGGATGGAGTGGTTGGGTGGCCGGAGGGCTCCCCCCCACATTCTTGGGCATCTGGGTGAGTAGGCTATGGAACTTAGGGAGGAGGGCAGGGGTTTACACAGGGGCTGCAGCAGCGGTCTGTGCTCCTGCTGCATTTCCTGCAGGTCCACCAGACGTCGGAGCATATTGGTTTGATTCCTCAGTAGCCTCAGCATTTCATCCTGTCTCCTCTCATCGTGCTGCCTCCACCTCTCCTCTTGCTCCTGCCACCTCGTCCCTCCTGTCCTCGCGTTCATTTTCTGCTTTCCTGGACTCTGACATTGTTTGCCTCCACGCATTCTGCTGAGCTCTTTCAATGCGGGAGGACTGCATAAGCTCAGAACATTTCATCGCGAGTGCATTTTTTTCACCTTCTTATCTTCGCTAGCCTCTGGGACGGAGATGATAGGGGGAGCGTTGAAACATTTGCAGCTGCGGGAGAGAAAAAAGGGAGAGTAGTATTTAAAAAGACACATTTTAAAGAACAATGGGTAGACTCTTTCACGGTGAACCAAGCTGTTAACGTTACATAGCACATGTGCTTTTGGTACAAGGTCGCATTTTGCCTCTTATATTGAGGGCCTGCTGGTTTGGTGTGAGAGATCACACACGCAGGGCCGGGCAACAGAATTCGGCTTGCAGGCAGCCATGGTAAGCCACAGTCTTTTGGCTTCTTCAACCTTCAGAACATGTGGGAATGGTTTCAAACAGCAGCACCCTCCTTTCCCATACCAAGCACCCATTGGGTTGACCATTTAAAAGGAGGGGCTGTACTGGCCGCGAATGCATCCCAAGTCTTCAGGGCCAATGAATCATTAAACACGCTTGCTTTTAAACCATGCATTATATTTACAAAGGTACACTCACCAGAGGTGCCTTCTCCGGCTTCATGGTCCGTGAGCCCGGGTTGGGAGGGTATTGGCTCCAGGGTGATAAACAGTTCCTGGCTGTCGGGGAGAACAGTTTCTCTGCTTGCATGCTGTGTGCTATCCTCCTCCTCCTCCATCTCCTCATGTTCCTCATACCCAAAATCCTCATCCTTGTTGCGTGAGACTCCCCCCTTGCAGGTGTCCATGGACAGGGGTGGGGTAGTGGTGGGGGTCCCCCCGAGAATTGCATGCAGCTCATCGTAGAAGCGGCATGTCTGGGGCTCTGACCCGGAGCAGTCGTTTGCCTCTTTGGCTTTTTGGTAGGCTTGTCTGAGCTCCTTAATTTTCACGTGGCACTGCTGCGGGTCCCTGTTGTAGCCTCTGTCCATCATGTCCTTAGAGGTTTTTTCAAACATTTTGGCATTTCATCTTTTGGAACGGAGCTCTGTTAGCACGGATTTGTCTCCCCAAACAGCGATCAGATCCGGTACCTCCCATTCGGTCCATGCTGGAGCTCTTTTGCGATTCTGGGTCACCTGTGCTGTGCTGATGATCTCTGCATGGTCACCCGTGCTGATTAGCTCACCACACTGGCCAAACAGGAAATGAAATTCAAAAGTTCCCGGGGCTTTTTCCTGTCTACCTGGCCAGTGCATCTGAGTTGAGAGTGCTGTCCAGAGTGGTCACAATGGAGCACTCTGGGATAGCCCCCGGAGGCCAATACCGTCGAATTACATCCACACTACCCCAAATTCGACCCGGCGATATCGATTTCAGCGCTAATCCCCTCGTCAGGGAGGAGTACAGAAATCGATTTTAAGAGCCCTTTAAGTCGACAAAAATGGCTTTGTCATGTGGACGGGTCCAGGGTTAAATCGATCTAATGCTGCTAAATTCGACCTACCCTCGTAGTGTAGACCAGGGCTAAGAGTGGAGGCAACAACAGCAAAGCAGTGTAAAGGGCACCCCAGGCTAAAGGGCTGGGGTGATACAGCTACTCACTAGTCTATATTGTACCCTGAGTATATCACAGTGTTAACAAGTGTAAAGATGTGCAATTTTGTATTGTTTTTTAAACTAACTAAAGTGATGGTAACATTTCAAAAACAAGCTGTTTTCTTTACATATTGATAAAGTATTAAGGCTCCAGCCTTCATACAGGTGATAATAGAATGAGCAAATAAATATGTAGGGTAATCTCTGAAAGTAGTGGTAAAATTGCTGAAATAGAGGATTAATTGCATCTTTATCTTTTTACTTTTATTTCTGCACTATACTACTATCATGTGACTGTTTACTTATATAGATGATATAAATATTTTTGTCTTTCCATGCACAGCAGTAAAAAAGAAACATTGAGAATTCATACACTTGTTTCTTTTGTATTTCCTACAGCTCAAAGGGTTGAGAAACTTTAGATGGCAGTACCAAAATGTATGCAGAAAGATGATATAGAGTGCCATTATGGTAAAATATATATGGGGAAGAGATTGAAGGCAATAAAGAGTGCTTTTTAAAAATATTCTTGTTCACACTGTTTGCAGTTACCATGACAAAGGAACATTTTGCAAACAATAATAAGAGCAAAGCAACCTGCTCATTTCTTCAAATTATAGATTTCTAGTACTCTATATTTTAAACTAAACATGCCCTCTTGAAAAAAAAAAGGGGGGGGGGCATCTACTCTTGGCTTCCAGATCAGGCTGATCATTGGTACAAATGCAGAAAAAGTAGGAGCCACAACAGGTTCTGACAGCAGTCATGTTAGTGCTGGTCTGAGCTCAATTACTTAGAAAGTGATAGTATCGCATGGCCTCTTGGTCAGGAATAGGCAGCAATCAGAATAGCTAAGGCTACGTCTACACTACCCACCCGGATCGGCGGGTAGAAATCGATGTAGCAGGGATCGATGTATCGCATCTCGTTTGGACGCGATACATCGATCCCCGAACGCGCTCACATCGCCTCCGTAACTCCAGCAGGGCGAGCGGAGTTAGCGGAGTCGACGGGGGAGCCGCGGACGTTGATCCCGTGCTGCGAGGACGTGAGGTAAGGGCGAGGTAATGAGAAATAAGATACTTGGGCTTCAGCTACGCTATTCTCGTAGCTTAAGTCGCGTATCTTATTTCGATCCCCGCCCCTAGTGTGGACCAGCCCTAAGTGATGAAACAATGGAAAAGGTAAAAGGAATTAGTCAACACTGGAGAAAAGAACCTTTAATTACTATTAAAATCTAAGGACCAGATTGTGATGTCCTTGTACCTTGCACCACGAGTCGTCCCATTAATGTTCACTGTGGTATTTGTGGGGTGTAGTATGAGTAAAGGAATTTCAATCTGACCCTAGGTAGGAAGATAAATATGTTGAGTGGACTTGCAGAAATTTGTGTGTTAATTTCTCCTATAATACCTACAATATTCTTGATAATTCTTCATAATTTTAAATTATTGAAAGGCATGAGCCATGTTCTGTGTTCAGGATTAATCTGGAGTAATTCTATTGAATTTGGTGTAAGTAAGTAATTAGGCCCATAATTGCAGTCACCGGTAAATACCAAGATCCAGATCAGAATGATCCCATTCCCATTGAAACCAATGGGAGTTTAGCTATTGACTTGAAAGGGAATAAAATTAGGCCTTTTGTGTGAGTTGCCTTTTGTGGCCTTAAACTCTGTGTGGGCACCATGAGTCCCAGTGACATTATCCATCAAGGATGCCCAGCCAATGACCTGGAACAGATTGTTTTTATAAAATATATTGGTTTTTGAAGTCTTCATTGAAATATTGGTAAAATAGAGCTATTGTCCAAAACAGTTATAGAACTCTGCTTTTAGTATACATAGATTCCAAATAGGCCCATACAAGGAATATGGCCTGTATTGCACCAAATTTCCTGTAACACATCATTACAAAAAACAAACAAACCACCAAACCCTTGTTGTGGGGTTTACAAACGCCACACTAAGGCTGAGGCAGAGAAAGGCTGGAGCAGTACTGAGCCAGGAAAGCTCCACCCTCAGACACTGCCAAGCATGCTTGTGAGGAAAGGAGCAGTATAAAAACAGCTCCAGCAGCCCAGGCAGGGGATGGAGAGAAGCCATTTCCAGGAGGAGAAGGAGCTGTTGCAGAGGAGGTCCAGCTGTGAGTCCTCCCCCACCCTTCCAGACAGCACCCCAGAAGTACAGAGAACCACCACTAGAGAGTCACCTGCATCAGCCCCGAGACTCTGTGGTTTGGAACAAAGGACTACAATTAAACAGCAGCCATGCCCCAAACTAAGACATTGGGTGCGTAGGAAATGGCCTACGTGAAGGTGAGCAGGAGATGGGATGAGTGTAGGCCATCCCGCACTGGCACAATTTCAGGGCCCTGGGCCAGGTCCCAGTGGAGCAGATCCCTCTACACCTAGTCCTGCGATGGGCGGGAATAGGGACTTACTAACAAGGAAGCTGACCCAGATGAACCCCATTCAGGGGGTCCCTGTCACATTGAACTAAAAGAGACTGGAGAGCTAGTCCTGACCACTGGGCCTGCTGGCTGAACAGACAACTCAGCTACAGCATGGTTTTGTTCTCATTTAAAATGCATTGTGCTAGTTATGCATCTTAAAACACTATGGAATTATTAGTGGGTAAATTAGAGTCACCCTTGTGGGAGTAGATGGAGAGATTGTCATTTGAAACCATGGATAAGAAAAGAAGAGCTTAATTATTGCCTTGTGTGATAGGGCACCTGCCCCACACTGAGTTCTAAGGGGTTAACAGAGCCCTTGGGAAGCAAGCAATCAGAGAGGGGCTGGGAGGAGCAGCCAGTCCGGGCTGGGCTGACCCATATAAGAAGGGTTGCAGAGCAGAGCAGCTTTAGTCACTCCCTGGAGCTTGAGGAGGGAGGAAGACTGGCTACCTTGCAGGCTGGAGACAGCAAGCACCCTGGACAGAGCAGTGCTGCAGGCAGAGATCTGGGAATCTAAAGGCAGCTCCTGGTGGGCTGCAGGAATCTGCAGGTTGAGGCTCTGAGGCAAGGGCAAAGAGGGTGCTGGGGCCGTGGGGAAGTGGCCCAGGGAGATCTACATAGAAGTCAGAAGGGATGCAGAAAGTGGAGACCATCTACAGGGTCCCTGGGCCGGGACTCAGAGTAGTGGGCGGGCCTAGGTCTCCACCCCACACACCTCCCTCCCCCAGTCATCACTGGGAAAGTGGCGGAACTCTGGACTGCAGTTGCCACTGAGGGAAGTGGCTGGACAGATATTGCGGAGCTCCCAGAAGTGGGGAACCCAGAGCATAACATGGCCGGAGGGCTGTGTCACTGAAGAGGACGCCACGGTCCTGGGAGTGACATGGTCCCAGAGCAGAAGTGATGGCGGAAAGGCACCACCAGAAGAGGATGCACTAGTGAGAAGAGCTAATCCCCATGACAGCAAGCAGGAGGAAACGGAGTGGTGAGTCGCACCCTGTCACACCTTGGAAAAGGGGACACTATATGTTATGGCTGAGTGATTTAAAAGTCACTATCTCATTCAACCTGTGATGGACCCAAGTTACAAAATCTACATCAAGTTTTTAAACTCTCACTCTGAGGTCATGTGTTTGTATGTGGTGTTTTTGATTTAATACAATCTCTAGATTAAACAGTATCCACCTGAGGAAAATACTAGCAATAAAAAGGGACAAATGAGGATCAATACAATTAATAGATTACTTTCCTCAGAGCTATTTCAACGCCATGTATTTGAAGCAGATTAATAGACAGGCCTAGATTGTTTCAGTGAAGCAATCTGGATGGAGGATGATTCACCTTGAAAGTGAACAGAAAGACAAAGGGCCAGACACAGCATTTGTGGTGGCAGATTCTGCTAAACAAAGCAACCCAAAAAGGTGGGAACTACAGCAGGAGAGGGTGCCTGGCAAAGGAAAGTGCAAGCTACCCCAAATACATTGACATCAGTTCATATTCTACACCAGGGATCAGCAACCTTTGGCACACGGCCCGTCAGGGTAAGCCCCTCGCGGGCCGGGCCGGTTTGTTTACCTGCCGTGTCCACAGGTTCGGCCAATCACAGCTCCCACTGGCCGCGGTTCGCCATCCCAGGCCAATGGGGGCTGTGGGAAGCGGCACAGGCTGAGGGATGTGCTGGCCACAGCTTCCCACAGCCCCCATTGACCTGAAACAGCAAACCGCGGCCAGTGGGAACCGCGATCGGCCGAAACTGCGGACACGGCAGGAAAACAAACCGTCCCACCAGGGGCTTACCCTGATGGGCCACGGGCCAAAGGTTGCCGATCCCTGCTCTAAACTCTGTAAACATAGTTCTTGCTATTGGGGTATGCCTACACTGCAATTAAAAAACCCATGGCTGGCCCCAGTTCTCTGACTCAGGCTCATGGGCTGCGGGGCTGTAAAATTTCTGTGTAGACGTTCGTGTTCAGGCTTGGGTTGGAGCCTGAGCTCTGGGACCCTACGAAGGTCTACACAGCAATTTTTAGACCTGCGAGCCTGAGTCAGATGACCTAGGCCAGCCACGGACATGCCCTGGGTCTTTTATTCCAGTGTAAACACACCCTTAGAGGCCATGATTCAGCAAAGCTCTTACACATGTGCTTAAAGTTAACTTCAGTGGCGCTATCGCCAATTAACACCAGCAGAGGATCTGGTCCACATTATCTTCCAGCCATTCGAGTTCTGGCAACAGAGGGAAGATAAATTAATTAGGTTTGTTTGGAAAAATGGGAGCGTCTTCCACAAATATTTTGCCAAAAATGTGTCCGTTTTGTCAAAAACCTTCTAGATTGCAGAGGGTGGGGGGAGGGGGAGAAATTGACTGGCTCCAATTCTAACTCTTCCCACAAATGGCAGCAAATACTAGGTCAAGTAAGTAAAACAAAATACTCAATAGACGTGTCCAAGGTTACACAGCATGTATCAGCATTTTAAATAAGTGAACTTTATACAGTTCTTCACTTATTTATTTATAATTAAGTATAAATACTTAAACTTTAGTGGAAAGTTGTTAGAGTTGTTGTTAACAATCTAGCCTTGATTATTCATCAAGTTCCTCTTGTTGGTCTTTAACCCGTGGCTTGTTCCTTTAAATGGTAATAGTAATACAGTTTAAGGTAAATGCTAAAGGGACTGTCCAAATAAATTATAATAAAATCCACTTAGAATTTTAACATTACTCCATAGATTATTAAAGTTAAAAGAATATTTAATGTCTAATTTAGGTTCACTGACTATTTTGCTTATTTCTTTCATTTCTCCCAGCTTGGATAAGGGGGGGGGGAGGGGAAATGGTAAGTTATAGTTACATAGTTCTCGCTATGTCTCTAATGCTCTAGGACTAGAGCTGGCTGGGAAATTTTTAACAAAGCATTTTTTCTGCCAGAAAAATGCCAATTCATCAGAATTGAAGCTTTCCACAGAAATGTGTATTGGTTTCTACAAAAGTTTTCTCAGGTCCAGGATGGAGGGAGAGACAGAGAGGCCCAAGAATAGCCAATATCCTGGTGGTTAGGGCACTTGCTTGAGTCTTCCAGGCTCTGAGTGGGTGCCCTAATCACAGTGCAATAAAGTCAGTCTGTCTCTCTCTGGCCCCAACGAGCATTTATACAAAGGGGAACCATTCCAACGGGGGTGGAAGAGGGCGAGGGGGAGGGGACAGATACTAACGCTATAACATAAAGATGTAGGAGACTCAGGTTCAAATGGCTTCTCAGAATCAGGTAAAATAGGGTCTGGCTCTCAATGTGAGCCCTATGGAACAAATCCCTCGCTCCAGTGAGCAGTAGAACCAGTGGGATCTCTCTCTCTACAGGAGAGATGGGGTAGGGGAGAGGATTCTCAGAGCTGGTATAGGGGGGATGTATCTTCTGAATGCTACAGGGCTCAGCTCCACAGCACCTCCCAGTGGCTTACAGAGAGCAGTGGGGAATCAAGGGTGATCCATAGAAAGCCAGGGTCTGTGGATTAGTATTATTTATTTGTATTGAGACACGGGACCCCATTCATGGACCAGAGCCCCGTAACAAACAAACAGTTCCTGCCCCAATGTGCTTACAGTCCTTCCGCTGCCCTTACTCCCTAAGGTGGGAGGGTAAGTGCATGCCGCTCAGAGGCTACTCTAGGTTAGAGTAATCATGTGTCCCCTGCCACTCTGCTACATGTGGGGAGTGTTATGTTTTTCAGCATGTGCACAGAGAAGTTTGTTTAAAAACACAAATACTCTTGCTGGAAGGTTACAATGTAAGACTACCTTGTTTTTCGAATTCAGTAGAACCTTGGGCAGGTAGGAACAGCCTACTTCCTAAAACAGAGAAGCACAACTCACCCCACCTTGCTTTAGTCTAGCAGTCCGCAAACGGAATGTGCTTGAACACGGTGCTATAGAGCCCTCTAGCGTGCGAGCAGGAGCAGTGAGACATGACAGGGTATTCTTCCCCTGTGTGCCTTTGTGGAGATCTGCATTGTGCAAGGCACTGCACATATACCTACTAGGAAACTGTTATTTGAGGCAGGAACTAACAATCTAAATAGACAAGACAGGCAAAGATGAGAGAAAGGAAGTAATATTACTCCCCTGTGCCTCAGTCTCTGATCTGTAAAATAAAAGTGGCTTGGTAAGGTCCCGGGCCGGCTCCAGTTTTTTTGCCGCCCCAAGCACACACAAAAAAAGCCGGAGTGCCGCCCCTTGAAAAGGGCCACCCCCAAAGAGCCGGAATGCCACCCCTTGAAAATGGCCGCCCCAAGCACATGCTTGGAACGCTGGTGCCTAGAGCCAGCCCTGGTAAGGTCACACAGGAAGCTTATGGTAGATCCAGGGATTCAACCCGGATCATCTAAGGCTTAGTCCAATGCTTTAACCACAAGAACACCCTTCCTTTCTTCTTAAAGTGCTGCACAACTCCAATACGCAGTACATAAATACAACCTTTGGAAAACCTGTTGTGTGATAGTTTCTTCCCTGCATGAATTACATAGTGAACCAAGCTTTAATGTCTTTATTTAGCACCTCTTAATGTTTGCTGTTGTGTCAAATGCAAATTAGCATCAAGCTGAAACTAACTACTGTTGGCTACAGAACTATCTGAACTGAAACCAAGCAACCCAAAGGTCTACTGACCTCTGTCGCAGCATTTTGTCAGCATAGGCTGAGCTGAACAGATTTACACTGAGTGTTGGCATAGGAAATATGTCAGGCAAAAGGAATGGAGAATTTAGCATTCAATTAGTTGTCTGAATCAATCAATTTGCTTGCATGAATGAGCTTCATTTAAACGGCAGAGTTCAGGTCACATTAAAAGCACTAATGAGAAGAGTTAGGTAAGTATCAAAGTTGTTTTATTTTAGGGATGGTACCTATTTTATTTTCGTAGTCTGAATTTTGAATAGGAAAATGATGGATAGGGAATCATTTAAAAACAAATCTTGTTTAGGTCTTTAGCTTGTGTAATAGCATCTGATTTAATAGAGCATCTTATGACATTCCAGCGGAAAACTCATTAAGGAAATTCAAGATCTGGGCAACAGAATGGCTTTGCATTCTGTCAGAAGGCGAGATGATGCAGTGAATTGTCTTGGAAGCAGGTGTATTTCTTCCGTTGATTCTCTCAAAAACATTCTGGGCATTTTTATAGTTGTCTGATCATGGAAATGAAAAATCTATAGTTAGTTTCAGGTAGCATGTTTTGTGTACTATTGTTGCTGGGTAGTTTGTGAGGCTTCCTTGGAAGGGAACCTCCTCTTGCTGTGAGACAGAGGAGGACTCTGGTCAGGAAGCTCATGCTCAGCTCTTTCATTCCAAGCTGTACGGACCCCCTCCATATATGTGAAAATGCAAGAAGTACAGAAACGGGGGGAAAGAGCTCAAGGCTTTATTGCAAAGTGTATCTAAACATATCAAACAGCCATACACTTCTTGTGATATTCTATTGTGTATAATACTACTACTAAAATGTATGTATAACATTTACCAATCAGTGTTTTAGACACCTCTTAAAAATATAACTAAACCTAGACATGGGTGGCAGAAGCTATGCTTTGGTTTTGATTTTTTTGCAATATGTTATCGGTTAGTTTTCATTTTGCAAAACCAAGGTGGTTTGATTCTGGGACCCATTCTGTATGTATGGCCGAGTAGAGGGAGATTAGGATAAAAAGCTCTCTAGCTCATGAAATCTAACAAACTATTAAACGCGGCCAACAAAACCCCCCAGAAAATAGGTCCCCTTTTTAAATGAATCTCTCTGCTGAGCTGAGAAGCTAAAAGATTCCAACAAGATTCTGCTACAGCTGTAAAAATGAAACTATAGAAAGTTTGTCACTAAAATATAACTACAATATTAGCACTATTAACTGTAAAGTGATGATGTATTACCTGGTTTAGGAAGAAGGGGAAAACATGGATTCAAAATTTACACATGGAAAACACAGTGCAGGCTGTATCTTTGCAAAGGCAGAGCACTCTCTGAATAGTTTTTCAATACATTCCATACTGTGGTATTTTATATTGTGAATACTACTTCAACCAACACAGGCAGAGGTCTTTCAAGAACTGTTGCCTTGCAACCACAGTAGTGATGCAGTTACTCTCGGGAGGGCGTTGCTCTATAAAACTCACCTAGTGAATGATTTCTTAGCTATGTTGACAGGCTCCAAGATCTGTAGGCCCCCCCATGATTGATCTTTGAAATGTGCTGGTTTGTGAGAAGAGGTGCTTACAGAGGGTAAAATTAGTAGGTCTCTTTGAGTACCTTGTGATCATACTGGAGGAAAAATGCATCTTGGATATCTTTGAAGGCCAAGATTTTCCAGTGGCTAGTAGAACGGGGAAAATAATGGATTATTTGGTTCACTAGCAATTCTGGAGGGAAAAAATGAAAGAAATTCATTTCAGGTCAATCCAAAAATTATTTTTTTCTTTAATTGTCAGTGAGTCAAAAAGTCAGAAAACATTTCAAGTCAAGTTGAATGAAATGTTTCATTTGGCCCAACTAGAAATATTTGCTTTTGTTAATGGCCTGAAATCAAAGGAGGACTAGATTCACAGAGGAGGAGGAGGAAATTTGGTAACAATGACTAGTTATTAGGCCAGGGAAAGAGTGAGATTGATTCTATAGTTTGGTGGATAGAGCTGCCCCATTGTAGGTGACTGACTCAAGTTCAGGTCCCTGCTCCAGTGGCTAGGGCACTCTCCTGCAGTGTAGGAGACCCAAGTTCCTATCCCTTCTATCTCTGGCTGATGTGGAGAAATTGAATGTGGGTCTCCCATATCCCAGGTAAGTGTCTTCACCATTGAGCTAAAAGATAGGAAACTGCTGCTCCCACCTCTTCCCCCAGCTGGCGTGTGACTCCAAACTGAAAAATATCAAAATAGTTCACTAATGTCAAAACAAACGATTTTATTTCAACATTACAGCAACATTATAGTTTGTGTCAACATTACCAGCCAATTTCAGTTTGTTTGGTCAAAACTGTTTGGCAAACCCAGCACAAACTCGTGAATAGTTTCGGGTTGACCAAAACTACACTTTTCAGTGAATAAACTATTCGCTTAAAAAAAAAAGTGTCCAGCTCTAGTAACTAGTCAAAATTGACCAACTTAAATTTTGGATACTCCACTGGAGACAGATTAGAGGGGCCTGATTTTNAAGTGTCCAGCTCTAGTAACTAGTGAAAATTGACCAACTTAAATTTTGGATACTCCACTGGAGACAGATTAGAGGGGCCTGATTTTCAGCAAATGGTACTCAGTGGGGACCTAAAAATTGAGGCACCCCAAATTACTAATCATTTTTTAAAACCTTGGCCTGAGTCTATAAACATAAAGGAGGAGAACAACTAAGTATGTGCCCTTGAATGCATAAGAGATGGAACTTCTACAGTCCTTCCTATCCTTTGTTCTCCTTCCCTAGTTTTCCCTTCTCCAAAAAACGTCGTCAGCATTACTCTTTACACTCCATTATTTTCTGCTGCTTAGTGTGTAGGCTAAGATTCAGTATCATATCATTTTAATATCCGCTCTGTCTGTAGATCTGGTCCTGTCTTCTTACATAATCCCAATTTATAACTTGACTTCATTTTGCCTTGAAATGACTTGCAGTTTTCCCTGGGTAAGGACTTCAGGATAGCCTGAGAAGTGTTTTTGCAAGAGTTTGTAAGACGGCAAAGAAATGGTTGAGTTGTCTCTAGCGGAATCCAACTCCTGTTTGGCATCCCTCCCTTGCAGAAATTCCGGTGGTAACAGCACTGGTGGTAACTTTGTAATACTTAACTTGTTTTAGGTAGCAAATACAGGCCTTTGAAAAGTCAGCAATCATATTCCCCTAAATATATTTAGGAAAGCTTTTTTGTTTCGTTTATTGCCTACCAAAGATTTTTCAGGCTAGAGAGACCAATAATAGAATTTGACTTTACTGCTTGGTAAGCAGATCACTTTAATTATTACACTCCAGAAACATGTAAAAAGATAGCAAATTCTGGAGATAGCTATTTTTCTAAAAAATTTACTAAAATGTCTTTAAATTTGTACAGTAAGCTTTAAATAGGTTCATTTAGTAAAACTAGACACATGGTTGTTTAAATGTCATTTCTTAAGGCACCCTAATAGCCATTTTCCTGGTCTTAACTTAAACTGCCCTGAAATTTTTATAGTAATAAAATTGTCAGCATAAAAATAATCCTGAAGGAATTGTGTGTTTCTGCTGCTCATATACTAGCATTAATAGACGGGTATAAAATGTTACTAAAACCTATTTTAAAAAAATCACTAGTTACCCAGGGTCACTGTTTTAAAAAACTGTAAGGGAATATAATGAGCATCTTAATGGTGAAATAGGCAATAAGTCTATTCAGGAGGCATGTAAGAGTGTATGGAATGTTACAGGTGAAAAATTTACATCTAATTTAGAGAAGTGAACTTCTGCCTTAATTTTCATGTCTGTTTGCTCTGCCACAACAGAGGAACTTCAGATGTGAAAACTGTGATTGTGTTAGTTTAGAGTTTCAGTACATTAGTTTGTGTGCTTATTCAGATATATCCTACCTCTTTGATCTTTGAAATTGGACTGAAATCTCAGAAGAATCAGTCTGTTTCTTTCAATTTCCATTATTGTTAGATTTTTGGACTCTGTCAGAAATAGCACAGGAACTAACCTTTTCAAAGGTTTTTAGTATTTTTGCCTCCAGCCAAATTCAGAAAGTGCCAAAGCCTGTGCTGCTTCTTTTTTGCTAAAAATAAACTGAATTCTTCAAACCACAAAAATCTATATTTGGTAAAAGTTTGAGACAAAGTTACATTTTTTTTTTATTTGAATTGGTGCCCCATGTTAAATGACCCTGTGGCAGTTTATGGCCCACATACAGTATGCAGTTTGAATGAAAAGTGAACCAAGTTGAGCACAGTTTCAGGCAATGTTTTTCTAGACTTTTATACAACTGAAAGCTTTATTGCAGCTATCAATGAAGATACAGATTTTGAAATAAACCTGCTCAATATTTACCTCTGATTGTCTCAGCCTATTCCAGGTGTTTCTATACAATAATAATAAAACCTTTGAAAATTAAGAAAAAAATTGCCTTAGGCAAGATTTTCAAAAGTGAATGGAGACTTTGGGTGCCCACTTAGAGATACCTACGGGGCCTGATTTTCAGATGACGGGTGCTGTGCTCCTCATTTTCTGAAAATTGGGTCCCTTTAAACATGTATCAAGTTGCACCAAAAACCTGAGGCAAAATCATTAGTCACTTTTGAAAATCTTGGTCTCTGTGACAGGATCAAGACTTACCACCGCTGGCACCTCCTGCTGGTTGCTCCGGGAATTAGCTCTGTCCACTGCAGAGTGCCCTCAGCATGTGGTGTCTTGTCCGCTGTCCGTTCTGCTCTGGGACCCATGTTGCTCTCTGCTTGGCAACATCCTCTTCAGGACACTGCCCTTGGGTAGTGCCACCTACTCCAGACTCACCCCCTTCCGGGGGGGGGGAGGGTGTTAACAGCAGTCTTTGGGACTCGCATCTGCCTCAGTGGCCAACCACAACCCAAAGTCTAGCCCCTTAGCTCAGGGGCAAGTTGCAGTCTGAATTGGCCACCGTCTTCTGTGGCCAGGTGCAGTAGAAGGGGGGAAGGGGGGACCCAGGCCCACCCACTACTCTGGGTCCCGACCCAGGGACCCTCTAGCGGCAGCCTCTTTCTGCCCTCCTTCGTTCCCCTCCTGTCTGCTTTCCTTCCCTGGGCCACTTCCCCTTTGGCCCTGTGCTCCTCCTCAGTCCTTTGTAGCAGGGCCCGCAGCCTGGCAGGTAACGGGGCTGGAGCTCTCTCTTGCTCCCCCAAGCCTGCCCAGCACTGCTCTGTTGGAGGTGCTAGCCCAGGGGTCGGCAACCTTTCAGAAGTGGTGTGCCGAGTCTTCATTTATTCATTCTAATTTAAGGTTTCGCGTGCTAGTAATACATTTTAACATTTTTTAGAAGGTCTCTCTCTGTCTATATTATATAACTAAACTATTGTCGTATGTAAAGTAAACAAGGTTTTCAAAATGTTTAAGAAGCTTAATTTAAAATTAAATTAAAATGCT
>QXTE01000171.1:2529855-2574750 GCA_003942145.1 Platysternon megacephalum
CAGGGCAGAGGGCTGGAGGTGTGTGAGGAGGGTGCAGGAGTCAGGTCTGGGGGCATGTGAGGGGGTGCAGGAGTCAGGGCATGGGGTGTGGGGGGGCTGGGTATGTATGGGGGTGCTGGAGTCAGGGCTGGGGTCATGGGGGGGTGCAGAGGGCAGGGGGCTGGGTGTGTGTGAGGGGGTGCAAGGATCAGGGCAGGGGCTTGGGGGGGGATAGGGCGGGGAGCGGGGGGGAGTTGGGAAGGCGCTGGTGTCTGACACTTGGGGGAGGAGTGCTGGGAGCAAGGACTCTGGATTCCTAGGTTTCCAGCTGGACTCTAGTTGTTCGAGGGGGTGGGGGGAGATGGAGACTAGAGCTCCGGACTCCTGGGTTCTGCCCTCAATGCCGGAGGTGAGCGGGGTCCAGTGACCTGGGGTGGGGAAAGAGGCATGACCCAGCTGTTCCCAGGGTCCAGCAGGCGGTGAGCCGCAGCCCCCGGGCTCAGGTTCAGGCTGTGGGACACGGCCTGCCCCAGTACAGAGCCGATCTCATCCCGGCACCAGGGCTCCAACCCCGGGGCAGCCTGCCTGAGTCCAGGGAGCAGGGCCGGCCGTGCTTGGGGCGGGTGGGCGCACGGCGCAGCTGGGACCCAGGACCCTTCTCCACTTACAGGCCTCACGGGCACTGCAACTCCTGTGGGGCCGGGTCCCTCTTCCTGCCCCCGCTGGCGGGGCCGCTCAGACTCCGCAGACACCAGGTAGTGGTATGGACACGCTAACCCGGAAACAGAACCTCCCGCTGGAAGGGACGGAGGTCAGGAAAGCATGTGCAAATGCCAGCGGGAGGGGCAGAGAAGAGCGGGCCAGGCAAGATTTTTAATGGCATGCTGCTGCCTGCCGGGGTCCTGGCCGCTGGCCCCACTCAGCCCACTGCTGGCCTGGGTTCGGCAGCGGGCTGAGCGGGGCCGGTGGCCAGGACCCCGGCAGGCAGCAGCGTGCCATTAAAAATCGGCTCGCGTGCTGTCTTTGGCACGCGTGCCATAGGTTGCCGACCCCTGTGCTAGCTCTTTCCTCAGGAGCCAGTCCTTCTCCCTTGCCAGCCAGGGAGAGACTGCCTCTCCTCCTGCTAGGCAGCCTTTATACAGGGCCTCGCCCAGCCCTTATTGGCTCCCTACAGGCCTTTGTCAATTGGCTGCCAGCCTGCACAGCCTCAAAGGCCTGTTCCAGCCCTTTTCTCATGGAGTAGGGCAGTTGCCTCACCACAATCTCCGTTTACACATCTGTAAAGTGCGAACACCCAGATTTGGAAAGCATTTTGAGAACCTTGGACCAAAAGTAATACAAAAATGCTAAAGTTTAGGTATGTGTCATTATTTTAAAATATGCTTGGGAAAACACTCAAAAAGAAAAACTCTGCCTACTTGTTATTTACATATCTTTCAAATAAGGAAGATTTAAATATAAAATCCACACTTGAGAACATCATGTAAACTGGTGACTCTCTATAGAGGATCGTGAGTCCATAAAACAGTGACTGGGTTATTCTTAGCCACACAGGTAGCCATCTCATCTGCAACAGATGTATAGTAATATTGATAATGTTCTTCAGTTAATAAGTCATGCAATTATAATTCAGTGTGAAGTATTAATATAGATCTGTTCCATAAAGCCATATATGAAAAAAACCTCAGACTGGATATTGTGTATAAAAAAAAAGGGGGGGGGGTGCAGCATTTGATTTCTTGTCGCATCCCTCTGATAAGAAAGACAAGTCAACTCTGGCTTCTATTGAGGCATGCCACAGCTTAAAAGCTAGTTGTTTCCTATTCATAAATCCCATATGCGGTATTCAAGTTGGCAAGATATCAGGAAGGTTTCTCCCCGACACTATGACCCTCTGTCTGCTGCTATACAGAGGCCATGAAAGCCCCACACTTAGATCAGGAGAAATTCCCCTGGTGCAACCACTGCATAGAGTCAACATAGGCAGCCAACACAAGCACCCTTGCAACCCCCAGCACAGGGTTTGGATGGGAGGTGTCAGGAGGGGACACCTGATAGTTCATACTGCTATGGAGATTCTGGGCTGCTCCAGGACGCATTGTAGCCCATAGGCAGCCATGAAGCTATGCTAGGTGTCTCACTGGCCCCTCAGAGCAGCTCACAATCCTGGGGGCTTCAGGGTAGCTTAAAATAACCTCCACTCCCTCTTCCCTTGGGCTGTGCCTTTCAGAAAGAGATGAGTACCTACTATTGACTTCTTCATAGCAGCCATTAGACTCATTCCGTGAATTGAAATTTCCATTCCTGTGTGTTATGCAGACCCAGATTCTACCACCCTTACTGACACTGAGTAGCATCTTACACTGCCAATAGTACAATTGATTTAAATTGCTAAATCTTAAACTATCATGAGAAGCAGCAATAACACTAGCTTCTGCTCTGCTGCTCACTGAGCATCAATCTTGACCTGGAGAGACCATCTCGAGAGGAGCTCAGTTGTCCATTCATTCCTTAGTCAATCCCCAAAATAAGTACAACAGTTTAACTGTTAGAGAATCCCCTGGAAATAATAATCTGGGTCAGAAAGGTGCATTCTGAATTTTCCAACTAGTGGTCCTAGTGTGTGGACATGTCCCAGTCTAATACTGCCAAAGTCACAAGAGGACCCACCAAACATAATGGGCCCAATTTACCATTGATACTTTGTGTAGTCACTTACATTGATGGGCAAGGGTTGCACAGCACTACTATGCTGAGTTGATAGTATTGTACCTGCACTGGTATAAATGCCCTACACATTGAGTAGTTAATGGTAAAGAAGGCCCAATAATGCATTCCCAGAGAAAAGTGATTTCCTGAGATTAAGGGAAAGTTAGTAACTCTGCAACTGAAATATTTGGGCCCAGATACTCAATGGTTGTTAGACAGCTAAATCTTATTGAAATCAATGGCAGTTAGGCACCTACATACTTTTGAGGATCTGGGCCTTAGTTTGTATTAGGACTGCCTCATAAACAGTGGAGAGTTCTGGTGGGGAAAAAAATGGATTGGGTTTTTTGTTTTTGGGTTTTTGTTCAGATTTAGAACAAGAATAGATTCATTTATTTCAGTGGTTCTCAAACTTTTGTACTGGTGACCCCTTTCACACAGCAAGCCCCTTATAAATTAAAAACACTTTTTTATATATTTAACACCATTATAAATGCTGAAGGCAAAGCGGGGTTTGGGGTGAAGGTTGACAGCTCATGACCCCCATGTAATAACCTCGTGACCCCCGAGGGGTCCTGACCCCCAGTTTGAGAACCCCTGGTTTATTTGAAACTTTTCACATTTTTAACTTTTTCTTTTCCCCCACCCCACTCTTTTTTTCAGTTTTGCCACTAAAAAAGGGGGCTGAGATGGAGGGTGAGGAGAAGGGTAAACTAAGACCAAATACTCTTCCTTTTGGGGCTCTTCAAACAGTTTTGGGAAAAAATGCTTTCTTAAAAAATTGTTTTATTTTTTTTTTATTTTTAACAGAAACTTTAGTTTAAAAAATGTTGATCATGTTCAGTTTCTATCATGCCTTTGACCTCACTCAGATAAAATTAGTAGATAATTTAAAAAAAAAATCAAGTTGAACTCAGTGGTGGAACTTGGATGTATGCCTCAAGACTTTTCAAGCAATTCTCTGTAGTGGAGGGCAAAAGCTTGCTTTCTTTGATATTTTCTAACATGTTGCTCTATCAGCTCTCTTCCTCTCACATTTGTTATTTTGTCTTTCCTTTAAATGTGTAGTATCTCCCTCAGCCATGTGTGAAGGGCAGTCTCCGTTCTTTTCGTTAGACACTCTCATTGGCCAAGTCTATCAAAGAATTGGACTGCCCGATGTGTCCACAGCACAGGAGGAACTAAGGTCTAAGGAAGCAAAAGAGAAACTAATCTTTCATTCCCCTCCCCTCATTCCCATGCTATTTCATCCAGAGAGAGGTCAAGGGTTGGATTACCAGATACTCCCAATGTACACAGGTGTAAGGCCAAATTCTGAAGTTTCAGAAAGGCAACGGAAATGTTTCCTTAGAATTGCCTTAAGAGTATCTGGGTTTGAACTATCTAAATTATTGCAAACATTAAAGAAATGGAAGATTATCTAGAAAAATTCTAGTTCCGTGGCTTTCTTTTGACTTTTTTTTGTAGAAAGGGACCTGTAATGAGGTCTACAAACTCCATTCTGAGCCTAGACAGAGGGGCGAGGAGAACCTCTCCTGTTTATAGGCTGACAATTTTGGCGACAGGCACCGACAGCTGCAACCAATAGACGAAACAACGCCTGTTATAAAGGAAGGAGTAGAGAGAAGGAAGGGGAGGCAGAAATGCCTGGGACAGCAAAGGAGAGACAGCCCTTCACTGGCTGCCTCCAAGAAAATAACCAAATGACTGAAGCAGACTGCAAGCCCTAAAACTGAAGGGCTGCTTGCCTTAATTAAAGGTGATGGCCCTGGTATTGAACTGGTTGAAGACAAGCTAAGGAGGGTTAGCCAGGAGAAGCCTGGGCCTTCTCGAAAAGCCACACCAAGAGACCATGAGAGGCCCAACCTTTGTAGGCTATGGGTTAAAACAATAGAATAGGAAGATTTTTTTGACCAAATTACTTATTTAGATTACTATATATTTACCAATATGTAACTCTCATATGCATCACTGCCTTGGCCCATTGAGTCTGATTATGAGGGATGTATGTTGGTACAACTCACATGTTAACACATGGAGTCTTAATCTAAAGTAGCTTCCACCTAGCTTTAACATAAATACCGTTACTCCTTCCATCCTTTTGACATCTAAATGACATCCACTTAAACTCCCTTATATATAAGTGGGGAAGCAGGTCTAAGCATGTCAATTCTACCAGGGATAACTTGGACTTCCTTACACATTACCTCTGAATTTGGCCCCTAGTCTTCACACCTCTTTATCTTGTCTTGGACCACATATGGAAGAAGACTAGAAACAGCAATTTCTTCTTATGCTGGTTCTCTAGGTTGAAACACCTGTATTCCCTAATGGCTGCAGTATACTAAACAGTTGACTAGTGTTTGTGTGCTGTTAAACAGCTGCCACCCTTTATTGCTGTTCATTGGTGGGCAAAAGGCTTCTGACCCATCATTTGTAAAGTCATTTGGGTACCTTCTGAATGGAAGGCTCACATGAGCATTATAGGAACAGGTCTAGAACAGCAGCTTTTGCTATCGTTAGAGTTTCTAGGAAAGTAAAAACCACAAAATTAGCAACATGAGAAAATCCAAGCCAAATAAAGTGGGATACAGAAACCCAGTTAGCATATCTACATTTTTCTCATATTTATCTGGAATGCACATATGATAGCTTCATAGGATGAGCTCAGAAAAATCAATACTCTAAATGAAATATCATTGGAATCCTCTTCTCATTTCAGCTCTGGCTGGAGTGAGGAGTGGTAATGTATCCATAAATAATGTTTAGCTTCAATCTCTTTTACTCTCGTTCCAAACAAATGAGCAATTTTTGAAAAGCAACTGTAGAAGATGCACTTTTGCCTCTTCATCAAAAACATATAAAAATGATATATATTGCAGTATTTAATGCAATGTATTACAAACCTTCATGGTGATCCAATACAGATGCCTCTTTTCTCTGTGTCACCGACCTTCAAAAGTGATGATGTGAAAAGCCCCAGATTTTATGACAGCTTAACTCAGAATACATTACAGCTTCTATATTAATATGTATTTCAAGCTCTGCTATAAACTTCGGATATGAAGAGAAACTCTGTACCCTGTGTTCTGCTATAAACTTTAAATATGAAGAAAAAATGTTCATGTGGAAAGAAGCAGGTTTTGACAATATTTATGTGCAATAATATTTCCTCTTTCTCTTTGTCTAGCAAATGCATAGCTCTTTTTGGGAGTTCCATAAATTTTACATTTGCTAGAGCTGTAACTCTAATAATCAGCGATATAAGAAACACAAGTAAAGAGATATATACATGGTACAGCATAATGGAGATCCACCAGTCACTTCATACTTACAGTTACAATCGGGTCTCCATTTCAAGCTCAATTTTTACCCAGATAGTTTAAATGGAGAGAGAGGGAGGAGGAGGGGGAACTGACATCAATCTTTGCTTTGTCAATGGTAGGAGTTCAACTTAAATTTAATTTCAATGACATTTAATTTCATCTAAAATGATGAAACCATTATTTTCTGCTGTAGGATTTTAAATGTGATCCTTGTTTGAAATTTGGATCAAAATGTTTTTGGAATCCCTGTAACACCAAAATTTCTTGCCTCTTGCACTTGTCTTTCAGTATAAGACAATTTTTATAAAACATCTTGCATAGCCTAACTAAAAAAATCTAAAGAATTATTAGCATTTTTCATTTTTAATGCTTCTGAGTTCCCAATGCTTAAACATAAAGATCATATTTTTAGAAATGCTCGGTGTACAAAAAATTCAATGTGAGCAGTTTCAATAGGGCAAATTCTGAATTTCATTGCATTTGACAAGGAAAACGCTTCTTAAGTTAAGTGTGCTCCTGCAAAAGTTGAACTGTGGCAAATAAATCTTTACTTGTTAAGGACCAATCCAGCAAAGCACTTCAATACGATCTTAATTTTAAGCACATGAATAGCACCAATGAAGCAACTCGTGCTCTCTTCAAAAGGGCCTTAATTGTTCCTACTCTCCATGTGCGCTCCATGAGGCTAGTCTTCCCACACAAAATTAAATTTGATGAAACTGGATCACATTCCCTCTCAGCAGATTTGGTCCATGCAGTGCTTGTAAGGACTTCAAGGACCACCATGGAACTTAGGGTACGTCTACACTACCCGCCGAAATCGGCGGGTAGCCATCGAACTATCGGGGATCGAATTATCGCGTCTTGTCTGGATGCGATAAATCGATCCCCGAACGCGCTACTTCGAACTCCGGTACTCCTGCAGGACGAGCGGAGTTACCGGAGTCGACGTGGGAGCCGCGAACGTCGATCCCGCGCCGCGCGGACGCGAGGTAAGTCGCGTTAGTTCGAAGTAAGATACTTCGACTTCAGCTACGCTATTCGCGTAGCTGAAGTCGCGTATCTTACTTCGAACCCCCCCCCTAGTGTGGACCAGCCCTTAGAAACACAGTAGCCCCAGTCTTTGTGGTGCCCCTAAGTTCATGTTCATTTCAGGCTAAGGCTGGAAGCATCATATGGACTGAAGCAACTGGTAGAGAGTATGGAGATGCCACTTCAGACTTAGTTTTGATGGGGAAAATCTATGGCAGCTACAAGGTAGGGAGTAACAGGGATCTTTTAGATCAATGACTTCTGAGGAGGGGAGAAAAGGAGCCATTCAGTTTTGTAGTCTTCTCACTGCATTAAGTGGTATGCACATGGGATGAAATTTACTCCTGTGTAAAGGGCTGGGAGTCCCAGGACAAGTTTATACCTCATCTAAGTCTCACTTATGTCCTCAATATAAGCCCTATTTGAGGGCCTAGTAGTGCATTGCATAGGCTTTATGTTGGCCTTTTGTACTGGGGTTAATTGTATTCATAAACACTCATGCCCAAAACATAATTCAGCATATACTATACACACAATTTTGTGATGGAGAGACTTCAGCACATGAAAACATTTGTATACAATACTTCATGCCCTGGGCTTAATAAGAATGGTGCCCAGTTCTCCCTCCCTTCCAGCCCCGTCAGATATCTGCTGATGAACCAGAGTGTGGGACTCCATGCTACAAGTCAAGTTCTACCACAGAACTGGGCTGATATGCTCAAAAATTCTATCAATGAAAAGCCTAAGAGCTCCATGTGGACTTTGAGAGTGAGTGTGGAACAGAAACACCAGAATTTATTTCATGCAGAGAGAGAAGCACCAGCTCAGACGAAGGGGACAACTTGGACATTTCATACCATAAACCTTTATGAGCTGAAGTCCAATATTTACAGAAGGCTACATACTGCTTGTAAATACGTATTCACGGCAGAGTTAGCCCAGATTCTAACCTGAGTGTTGCCCCTAACTCCTTGCTATCTACACAGAAAAACCTCTCACACAGGCCTGCGAGTGCTATAAGCCCATGCTACCATACAGTGTTGGTAGCATGGTAGCTTTGTCTTGGCCCAGGCTGCCAACCCACCGAATTTGAAGTGAGGAGGAAGGCTAGTCAAGCCTGGATGCTGATAGTTCTCCAGTGCCTCCCCACAGTTCTACCTGGGCTGTATTTCCTTACTCTCTCCCTCTATACTTCCTCCCTCCTTCAGTGCAGGGAGAATACAAAAACCTGCAAGATGGCATATGGGAAGGCTAAGGATCACAATGCCACAGCCAGCAATTGACTAAAAATGTGCCTGATCAACAATTAATTTGATTGGGTACTTGGCCCTGCCTTGAGCATGCACCCCACTTTCCTGTTGGGTGGGCTTTTGGATGAGAAAAGGGGGCTATAGAGAGTGGAGGAAGGAGAGGACATGGAGTTGATACTGGCCAATACCGCACAGACTGCTTTGGGGCACACCTATGAGTTTCTTGGGCTGGACTCCCAGAATCCAAAGTGTGTTCCAAATGCAAACAATCCTGCAACCATTCACTGTTTTAATTAAACCTTCTACTATCAGTCTCTCTTCCAATAGCTTAAGGCATCATGAGCCAGGGCTGTAGAAGATAAGCTCAGTTCCCCAAAATAATTGGGCACAGACACTCCATTAGTCCTAACCACTAATAGGGATATCAAAGTCCCAACTTGTGCCAATTTGAAAACATCAGTTTTCCAAAATAACTTGGCATCATGAACCCTACTACTGAATTCCATGGTGTTCTTGAACCACCTTCTATGATTGATAAAGACCTACCTAATGAGCAAGTAGTACCCCTTCCAGTTTACATATTCATGTGCACCCATTGAAGGTAGACTATGGACATATATGCCATCAATGACCCTACCATAGTTCGGGAGCCCCATTTGCTGAAACCTCACAATCTGAGGACATTGCAGGGGGCATTAGCAATCTTCACCACCCCTGGGTGAACCAGAGTAATTATTGTTTTGCAAACCTCAATCACTACAGCACCAAGAGTTGATGTGCCAACACTAAACTGATTAGCCACAGACCCATAGCAGTCTGGGACAGTCACTTTCCAGATGGCAATCACAACCCACTTTTGGACTGGTATGGCCTCCTTCATCTCTGTGTCCAGGCACTGAAGGATCAGACACATTGCACACTCAACTTCATGCAGAAATTCTGGACTCACTGCTGGTCATCCCAGGTCTGCATAACGATGTGATCCCACCACTCTGTACTTGTGGTCCTGCTTCAGAACCACTGGTCAGCATAGGCAGATTCCCCAGCTATTAAACCCTGCATCAGTTATCTTCACTCCACCATGTCTGTGAACTCCTTAGCAAGACACACCATTGCCTTCCCAGGGCAACAAACAACTACTGCTCCTGACCATGTACCTTGCCCTGCACCTGCCTCCATTTTTCTCTTCTACTTTTCCCAAAATGTGACTTGCATTAACAACTGCTGGAATAGGTCATTATCCAGAGTAGGTCCATGCCCTGACATCTGTGGTTTAACTTTACAAAATTGGTGAGCTTCTGCACAGGGACTCAGAAAGGACAAGCAAGTTCTCCCACAATATGCAGTGAATGACTTCATAGCACAGTGCAGCTTGTGCAGATCTCGGAGCCATGGGCTGTCCAGGCAAAAGTCCAGCTCAGGACATGGTTTAGTAGAGCCCCACTGTGGATGCACATACACAGCTCTGGCACAGATAGGGCTTTGAAGCAGGGATGTTCTAGTTGGGTTAGCCAAGCCCAGGATCACTTTGCAGTGAATATCTACTCTAAGTCTTTCAGGAGCCTTGCAGGAAATTTTAAAGCCATGGGTCTTTTTGCAGTATGCAGAGTTTGTAAGGCTGGAATCAGTCATAAAATCTTCCCAGACCATAAAGCTCATGTGCATTAAACTCAGTAAGTGATTAAAATAGTTCAGAATAGAGACTGCTGCATATAACACTTCATGCACTGAAGTGCAAAAAATATTAGTATGGAACAATGGTCAAACTTAAAGTGCTCCGTACTAAGCTCTGTTTTTAGCTCCCTGTCACTAAGTGAGCTGGTCCTTTAAGGGGGGGTTGGGGCTCAGGCTCGCCTCTGCCAGTTTTAGCCTGCCTTCCCAGGTGAAGGGAATGAGTACAGGTCTCATGAGAGAGGGAGCTTGTGACTAAGAACCAGGTAGGGTGACCAGACAGCAAGTGTGAAAAATCGGGACAGGGGCTGGGGGGTAATAGGAGCCTATATAAGAAAAAGACCCAAAAGTCGNAAATGAGTACAGGTCTCATGAGAGCGGGAGCTTGTGACTAAGAACCAGGCCTCCTGGGACATATAAGGGCAGCTTGTGCTCAGTAAGAGGAAATGCTAGAAAAAGCAAATGTTCCACTAAAAAGGTATAATCTGGATAGGAAAGTTGCAGCAAGAAGTTATAGGATGAGTACCTAGGAAGAGGTCCTGGAAAGGAAAGACAGAGCAGGTTGGATTATGGGGGCAGGCAGCTTAATTAGTTTCAGATCCTAGGTTCAGAATTCCCCATGTACGATGTTATAAGCTCATGTTCAAAACAAGACAGCCTTGTCTAAGCAAAAGTTATTAAACAGGTCAATCCTAAACAAAGGAATGGGTGTTTACTACATACTTATAAACAGGTTCATCAAGACAGCAGGAAATGGCAGGAAAAAGAACAATTTGCATTTCAGCAATCACAAGTACGGGGAGAAGGATTCTGATGACGAAGAAAGCTCCATGCTGTATGTTGCCTTTGTCACAGTCAGTATTCCCTCTAATTTTTCGCATCCCTGTGCGGAATGAATTTTTGTTATGTGCACCAACATGGAGGTGATGTGCGGTGGGAGTGGGGCCGAGGCGTTTGGAGTGTGGGAGGGGGCTCAGGGCTGGAGTAGAGTGTTGGGGAGTGAGGGCTCTGGCTGGGGATGCAGGATCTGGGGTGGGTCTGGGGATGAAGGGTTTGGGCTGCCCTGGGGCTGCGGCTGGGAGAAAAGACTCCCTCCAGCCTTCTCTTGCCACTGCAGCTTGGGGCCGGGTGAGAGGCACTTTTCCACGGCTGCGGCTGGGCTGAGGCGGGGGGGCACCTCTCCCCACCTGCACAGCCACGCAGCTTAGAGGGAACTTAGGTCATAGTTGAATAAACTTTACTTAAGGGATATCCTTCAGAGGAATTCACTTCAAAGGTTCACTGGACTATAAAAGAAAGGGGCAGAAACACCAAGTTATGTCTTTCACCTAAGAAGACAAAGGCACAAGCACCTTTGGACCTCTGGAGGAGATCCTGATCAAGGAGAGGTCAGTCACCATCTTGCTGGAAGACTGTGAGTGGAAGAGGTTATCTTGAACAAAGCCTTGAACCAAAACTTGCTAGATTAAGTTTTAGACTTTTAGATGTTTTTTTATTTTTTGTTTGCTTGTAACTATCTCTAATTTTACTTCAACTCACTTAACATCCTTTCTTTTTATTTAAACTTATTTTACTATTAATCTAAACCAACGGTGCTGTGTTTGTAATAAAGTGAATGCTCCTTAAAGGAGCAAAGGAACCATATTATATTTCTCTGAACATTCTAGGAGACAACTGGACATTACAGAGGACACGGTTTTGGGAAAATTATGGAATGGGGAGTGTGCCAGGGTCACCCTGCAAATAATAATCATGGTTGGTGTAAGCTGTCAAGGAGCTGTAGACAGCCCTGGGTCAGTAGCTCTGACCCCAGTAGCCTATCTAGCATACAGACACTCGGGGTGTGACCTGAGGCTGTTTGGGAGCAGCCCAGATTGGGAACTACAACAGCAAAGCATTGTGAGGCACCAAAGATCACAGGGCATGTAGTAACACAATCCCTGACTGGTCTGGATTGCATCCCAGCATGTGACAATGGGCCAGCCACAGGTGTTTAATTGCAGTGTAGACTTACCCATTAGTATTTGGCACAATTCTGGCACTTTACAGCCAGCAATGCAGAAGGACAAGAAGAAATGGCTGTCAATGTTGTACAAATCTCAAATTGCTAGAGGCAGCATGCTCTTGCAGTGAGGAACAGCCTCTACCTAGGTAGGTTAGCAGAGATTCATGCCAATTGGGGGCATTCAGAAACTGACATTTAAGGCAACTGAGTCACTTTCCTTGACTTGCATTAGATATTGTTTATATGTATTGCTGCAGGAATATCTTACAAATCTAAGGAGATGTAAAAGTACCATAAGCTCCCATTGAAACATGCAGTTTATTTTTATTTTAACTGAAGGTGAAACTAAGGTGACTGTGGTCATTTGTCTCCTTAGCACAAAGCCACATGGCAGTCTCTACGTAGTCGACACTATGAAATGTATCAACGACATTCCTAATGTGTCCCACTGCATAGTATTGATGGTAGGCACCAAGAGGTGCCAGATATTTAACACATAAAGATTGATGGTTACTGTCAGATTTATAGGGTAAACTATGCTTTACACCCCTATGCAGAGCTGCTCAAGTGCACCCCTCAGGTGCTAAGCTTGGATTCATTCACTTCTCTGAAAGCTGCAGTTCAACCACTCTGAGCTTGGATTTTGGTTTGCAGTCTCCCTGTTTACCCACCATTGCTCTTCTAGCAGGACCTGGGTTTTGCCCTTGCAGGAAACTTCTTTTCTGGAGATGAGAGCACTACCTGACTTACAGTGCCTCAAAACAGCTTTTTCAAAACTAGCTTATTCAGCCAAAGATACATAACAAGTGGAGAAGAGGGTTAAAACAACAAAAGGCCTGGGTCTAACCCTTATCCTTTCCTGATAAGTTCCACTTCCCCCAGGTTCCCTGGCTTCTGGGCTGGGAGGCTGCGCTGCTGTATTCTCTGTCTCTCTCTCTGTGTCTCCTTGTCAGTGTCTCCTCTCAAGCAGAAGCTAGCAACTCTCTTTTCCCTTCCCCTGCAGCCACTTTCTGCACGGGGTGCTTTTAACGGTTTATGCCCCTTTTGTGCTCTAAGTTCTGGCCTTGGCAAACCAGCTGTGTAATTCCATTTGGTGCCTGGAAACAGCACCTTCCCAACTACTGGCAGGGCCATTGTTTCCTTACCCACTTTAAGTTTACCCAGAGATGTCTCCGCTCTGACCCTTGTTTCATTTTCTCCTTGTTCTTCCTAACAGCCCCTTTGGTTTAACTCCATCCAGTCAGATAGATAAGATCAAGCAGGTAAACTGAGGTGCATATAATCATACAAATTAGAGATCTCCCTCAATCTCCTTGAGCACAAAATGAAACCACTGCTCTAATCCAACACAAAGGCAATTGCCTCGTGGGAAACTTGCTCCCCATTGGAAGATACTGTTTGTTGTCACCCTCATGGGAGAAAGCAGGTCGAAAAGTATGGAACCTCCCAACCACCAATCCCCATTAGATGCAACAAATTAGCACATCTCACTGGGAACTGCTCATACTTCTTTCCTGCCCAACTATGACTGCTTTTAGGGGTCTGTCATAGGGAACACCCTCCTGCAATCCACAGCATGGCAGGCACACCTGCCTTAGTTTGCCTTTTCAGAGTCTATAGTGGCAAGAATGTTCTCTAGTGCATCAATATGTTTTTGTTACCAGAATACAGCTCAAAACAGTCCATAATCAAAATCCCAAATAATTCCATTCACCACTCCCAGTGCAAATAATCATTAAGATCACCGGACGCCTTGTCCCAGCATGATGCACATGCCATATACCAGTGCCTTCAGCCACTCCCAGTCTGTTCTCCCTCTCCTTGTACCACCAGGACAGCCACCCTAGTCCCACCTCAGAAGGAACCCCCACCCTACCAGCTCTACTGGGAAGCCTCCTTGCCAAAGGAGCATCCATCATTCCCAGGGGCCCTCTCATAGTTCCTCTGGGTCCAGCTCTCTGGCCCTGGTATCAGTGAGTAAGCTCCTCTTTTGCTCCCCTACCTTCATTCTTCTCTAGACCTGCATTGGGGACACCAGCCAGCTCTTACTGATCTTCAGCCTTCTCACAGGAACCACCCTGTGCCTCCTTCCAGGACTCCTGCAGTCCACTGGTCTTTGGTAGCTCTCACCTACCCTTCCTGACTGAAACAATCTGCTCTGACTCACTGGGACTCCCTCTCACTTGGTCTCTCCTGACTGACCCAGGCATTCCTGACTCACTTGGTCTCTCTTGATCCTTTGCATACCCCAATTGCTGCCTCGCCCGCTTAACTAGCCAAATGGGAGCACTTGTCCAGGGACACTGGCCCTACTTCAGATACTGCAGCAGCCTCCTTGTGACAGGTTCCGCCGACTAGCTTTATACCCTTCAGTGACACCTTGCACCACTACAATTCTATCTACCAGGCAGACTTTCCACCACAGGGGCCCACAGTCCAGGGTCTGCTGGCAGAAATGAAGCAAATCCATTGTGTGTTGCTCTAATCATAGAAATGTAGAGCTGGAAGGGACCGTGAGAGGTTGGCTAGTCCAGCCCCCTGAGCTGAGGAAGGACCAAATATATCCAAGTTACAAGAAACCACATCCCAAACTCTAACAAGTCTAACACTATATGATGGATATGATCTTTCTTAGGACAACAGATTATGAATCACAGCACTCCAACTCTGATCTTTGTCCATGAATCGGAAAGGGTTTTTTGTTTTGTTTTGTTTGGGGGGGGGGTGTTGTAGTTTTTTTTACTTTTACAAGGCCTGTAGCCAAGATGGGACCAAACCCCAGATTGCAACACCCTCAGTCTTTGACAAAGCTAGATCCACATCCAGATGTTAATTTTGTGGCTCAGGCCCCTCTCTCTAGTTTTCAGGAAATCTCTATAGAAATATTAAATGTCAATAGCCCTTTAATCCTCTATTACATAGGACATGGCTCAAAAAGCACAAAGAGGAAAATATTAAACAAGCCAGCATTTAAAGTCTGAATAGTTAATATGAAGTTTGGCTAAATTCCGTTTTTCTGATTCTCCTTTATCCCTCCCATTTGTAAATAGACCCTCAGCTTCAGATTTAGGCCATTTTAATATTTTAGAAAACCAAACACAGTCAGGTTTGTTTCATACATTTTTAAAGATAGTCCTTAAAGGAATTAATTTGGCTTAATGACACTTTTTGTGTCTTTTTGCAATCATGTAACAAATATGAATCTCCAATACAGTAAAACAGTATGAAGTGAACCAACAGAACCGTATTTGTCATCAAAATGACCTGACTAGTTTCAGAAAACACTCAGCAGTTTGATAAAATGAGATATTTAACTAACAGAGGTCCAATTTAAAATAGATTGTTAATGAAATAATTTCAATCTCCCGTCTAGACAATCAACACAAGCAGCAGGGAGAGAATGGCAGTGCATGCTGCAGGAACCTTATGCATTTTGGGTGACCGAGAGGACATTAACCTTTATTTTCAAGTGTAAAACTGTGTAAATCAGAATTAATTATCCAGCAATCGAGCAATAGTTTTCTTCCCTATTGCAAATGGAAAATAGTGCATTTCTGCCACGGCAATATGGTTTACTGGCAAAAGCAATGTACGGGGGTGGGAGGGGGGGAACTTCCTGATCAATTAAGGGACAGCTAAGTGCTACCTTGAAATTTCATAAATCAAAATATAAGTAGCTTCTTTGAAAATGAAAGAAGCTAGGTCTCCTATAGTGTAACATAATTCCTGAATAGGTGAGAGCTTTTATTTTAGTCCTCAGCTTTTATCATCATGTGCTTTTCTAACAATAACTTCTTCCTCTAAAACCCATATCCTTTTCTGGCATGTGCGATACAAGGATAATGATTGTCTAACCCCATCAACTCAGAAGAGACTAATATTTCACATTATTGGGAAGAGATAGAAGAACCGGAGTCAAAAAAAAGGACTGTTGCTCAGACTTCAGGGGCAGAAGGAAGAAATTCTGGCAGCAGGTCAGGAGCCTATAGGAGTCCAAATAATAGCTGTCAGAGCATAGAAAGTGAAATGGGGGAGCAAGAGGCCAGAGGGGTTCAAACCAACTCCCATTAAAGACTCTCAGAATAACAACAGTGTGGTTTAAAAAACACACACAGCCATGTGGCAGCTGATCTATGAACTTTAAGAATTCCACAGCCTGTGTCTGCAGACATATTTAACCATCTTTACTTGGGATGAGGTTTATCCAGCCAAATCACAAAATAACATAAGGAAGATATCATTAAACATCTGGAGGTAGCTGACAAATTATGAATAACAAATGGTTAAAATGGTTGTAAAAGTTATTAAGTTCTGTCTTACGACAAACATGTTGGGAAGGTGCAATGGGTGTTGGGTAGGACTTTCGCAGGTTAAGAATTGTAAGAAGTGGAACACTGTTACTGTTTTGCAAATGAAGGCTGAACTGGAAGAGAGGATCTGTGGTTGTGCTGGGTTGCACATATATAATGGATGGGTGCTGCAGTATGTTGAGTATGATACAGAGTATTAATGTGGCTCCTATTGTCAGGGGTGAAGATGTACCATAGGATGCGTGGACACAAAGCTGCCTCATTATTTGGGATGGATGATGGACAGGGAATACAGGTACAAAGTGAAGACTCCTTGATGTACTTTATTAATATCACCATTATTTCTAATGATTGTTTTTTGTTTTAATTTCATCTTTGATTTAGAATTTTCTAGTTTCCGGTGGATAGGGAAGTTTAAACCTTCTTTAAGCTTTTTCCCCTGTATAAGTGATTAAGTATTTTAACTATGGCTTAATCAAGATTTGTAACTAGAAACTTCATTTTTAATGTTGTTTTGTGACACTTGAATATACATTATTGGTTTCAAAAGATGGAATGTATTTGGTATCTGTGAAATATTAATGTTGTATAAACCACTGCATCACTCCTGCCAGGTTTATAACCCCTGCCTGATCCTAAGCAGGCTTTCGCTGGGTGTTGGATTAGCCCTGTAAATCAATGCAAGGATTTTCATTAATTTCAGTGGGTATTGGATCAAGTCCATAATCCTCCCAAGAACCCTTGTAGGGATTACAAACTTTATATGACTCAGGCAGATTTAATAATCCCTGTAGGAATCACACAGGATTTACAAACTTCCTAGGAGTCACTGAAAGGTTTATCATCTCCGCCAAAATCCCCATAGAGATTATAAAACCCACAGGGATTTTACTGGGTTTATAAAATTTGCTGGAGTCCTTGTACAGCATCTGGGCCTTGCAGGAGTCCCCGAATAATACAAATTTGGTCACATCTGGACCCGCTTTTCTATTCCTGCCCTTTCTCCTTTTGTTTTACTTCTCAGAACAGTAAGTATATCCAGAGCCACCTCTGCAGTGCCTGAGCTCCCAGAAATATTGATATCCACTACCTGTGGTGCCTACAGACATGACTATGTACATGAAACCTCACAAAAACTGGGTTAAGTAACACAAAAATGTCCTAGCCTGTCTTCCTCAGTAATCAAAATCAGCCTTTGCTGAGCACTACATAATAAAACATATTCCTAGGTAGGTGTCTCTTTGAACTAAGACATTACAAATCAACACTAGATCAATTTTATAATTGTGAAATACCTCTAATTTTTAATGCTATCTTATGTAGTGGTGATACAAACAAGGAGGATCTTATTAATGATATATGCATCCACACACAGACCAGAATCCTTGACACAATTTAGGCCTAAACCTTCCACCCAGGAGCTATGGATTGACTAACTCCAACAGCTGACTTAACCACTCTCAATTCCTGGTGTCTATTAAGGCTTGACTTTAATTTTATGACATAGTTTCTTATACAAAACATTCTGTAAAAATCCCCTTCAGTTCAAGGAAGTTTCATTGCCTAGGCAACCTGATCACAAAGTATTGCAAATAGTTCAGACCATGCTGTCTTTTTATAAATTAGAAATGTGATCAATAAGATACCTTTGTTAAATATTAGTGGTATTTAAGAAATACCATGAAGTATTTGTTTTGTATTAAAGAAGTTGATAAATTGAAATGGTACATTGGCTTCTCAATATGAAGTGCAAATCTTTAAAAAGGAACAAATGAAATTTTATACAGCCTGCATGAGGGCTGATTAACTGTACAAATGGCAGTAGAACAGAGTTCCTCATATAATGTGATATGAGGTGCAGAGATTAATCAACTAGTGACAGGTGTGTACAGCTGTTCTGTATGATTTTATTAATTGCAATCCCCTACTGGTGACTGACCAAGCAAATGAGTCAAATGACTTTATATTGCTGCATGAACTATTACACAAGGACAGAATCATCAAGGAGTATGAAGATGCTTTACACAAAGATTCTGTTCTAACTTCAAAACTGACATGTCTGAAGATAGTTAAAGTGCTGATGGAAAGAGTATGGAGTCTGTTATGAGGTGTGTACCCACCACACACAGGTGTCTACAAAGGTTAAAGTGGCTAGAGAGGCCAATTGACCTACTGAGCTACACCTGGAGGGGGTTTTGGCCTAATTGGTGATCAAGCCCAGCTAGGGAGGAGCTGGGCCTTCATAAAGGAAGGAGCAAAAGGCTGTTAAAAGAGAGGCCAGGGAAGAGACTGAAGTGAGAGGTAGTTGGGGGCTCTCGCTCTGGCACAGGTGTGAGAGAAGCTGGGGAGGTTTAGAGCCAGAACTAGAGGGCCTTCAGACAGAAAGAAGCCAGAGCGGCTGTGCTCTGAAACAAGAGCAAGAGAAACCATTGTAGATATGAAGCTAAGTCCTGAGCTGGGAGCCTGACTGGAGAGAGAGGCTAATCAGGAGCTGCCACCTACTTGAAATCCTGGGTATAAGCAGAACATGACAGTCCCCAAGTAGTGGGAGTGAGACCCAAGAACTGGGGCCAGAGTTGGGATAGTTTGAAGATGGGGCTAGCCCACAAAGAAGTCTACTAGCTAAGCCCAAATGGGCTGAAGTTTCATTTGTATTGCTATTTTCTCTTGGACTTTAATTGAAAGACTTTGAGGCCCTGTAAAGGGTTGGACTCAGTTATGTGATTTGGCCAGAGGGTCAGGTCATACCAATGGCCAAAATAGGCTGAAGAAGGTCACGGGGGAAATGGAGGTACAGCTGCCATATAGAGCCATGAGAGGGTGTGATGTGGTGGAAACTTTGCAACAGTCATTAAAATTTGGCCAAAGGGGCTCACAAAAAGTAACCTGAAGAGGTAGATGGCCAGGCGGAGCTAAGATAGCAGTGTTCAATGTGTGGGGTCGGTGTGTTCTAAGGCAGTGGTGGGCAACCTGCAGCCCATGGGTCACATGCAGCCCATCAGGGTAATCCGCTGGCGGGCCGCCAGACAGTTTGTTTACATTTGCACGGCCACCTGCAGCTCCCAGTGGCCGTAGTTTGCTGTTCCCAGCCAATGGGAGCTGCGGGAAGTGGCGGCCAGCACGTCCCTGTGGCCCATGCCACTTCTCGCAGCTCCCATTGGCCAGGAACGGTGAACCGCGGCCACTGGAAGCTGCGGGCGGCAGATTACCCTGATGGGCCATGTGCGGCCTGCAGGTTGCTCACCACTGTTCTAAGGTGTCAAACATCAGGAAATTGTATTTTAAAAATTACTAAAAACTTAGTTTAGAGAAATAAGAAATGATAGGCCCGATTGTAGTAATTGTCTTTTAGTGCCAGTCCAGGAATTTGACTCCCACTATTTTAGTGAGGTGGGTTTCTCTGCCATTTTGAGACAGGCAAATTAATAAATATTAAGAATCTTAAATGCAAATTAATCCCATGATTTCTCTGTTTATCAAAGTTGACTTACATCTCCTTTCCAGAAGTACACAGTCTAAACAATAGGGTTTTTAACAAGAAAAGCTGTCTAATACATTAAACTATAGCATTTCAATATCTTATTAAAGTCATCAGAGCAGCACGTAGCTCAGTGGTTAGAGCACTCTCCTGAAAGTGGGGAGACCCCTGTTCAAATCTTTTCTCCCCCTCTGGCTGAGAGAGGGGAATTGAAGCTGGGTCTTCCACATTACTGGTGAGTGCTCTAACCACTGGGTTAATTAAAAGGTAGGCATCACCACAACCTCCTCCAGACACTTTGGGTGGAGCAAGGCAGGTGTCTAATTCATTCCCTCAAAAAGCAGCTTAGGCACCTAAGCTGCCTGACTCCAGAGAGTGGGTTCCCATTCACGGAGTGCTAGCAGAGATAGGTGCCTCCCTGAGCCTGGACTTAGCCACCTATATCTGAGAGGTGATGGGGCTTAGCAGACATCCCTCTGGTCAGCATCTCCCATTGGCTAGCTTAGGTGGGTCCCTGTCTAGCATGTGCATCATGTTCTTAGGAGTCTCTCTCGGCCTGTGTTATGTAGGGACCCTAGGCACCTATCTCAACTTTGTGGATCCCAGTGTGGTGCCTGTGATTTTTCTAGGTGCCTACGGTGCTGTGATGCTCAACCTTGCAACACCTAAGTCCCTTCATGGATCCAACCCTTATTGCCAATGTACAGTCTAATAGGATTGCTGCAATGTTGCAGCAATAGTTGCTCCATCTGAAAGAATCCCATTCGGTATGGTCATGTGGCACAACTGTATCTGACTTTAAGGTCATTGTGTTTAGAGTTCAGCAGCATAGCATGGGGTGAAACCATTTTCAAAAGCAATAATTGTAAGTAATCTTTGCTGAAATACATGTTCTAAAATATTCATGTGGAAATTAGTGGGTTTACAGCTTTTGCATTTAAAATCCCTGTTCCTTAAAAGCCAGTCATTTGTTTTTAATTCTTTTTTTAGAGTCACGGATAAAGGATTGGGAGGGGAGAGAAGTGGTGTGTAGTGTCATACAGAAATCCTGGAGCATAGGCCAGGTCATGTATGTATTGCAGCACAAAGACAAAATAATTTCCAGGGGATGGCACAGAGAGGGACAGTAGAACAGACTTCCGTATAGCACAGTCAGTCAGACACAAGGAAAGCCAAAGGCCAGATCCTGCTCCTCCCCTTAGTGTTCTCAGAAGCAAAGGGGATGGTCTGCATCAGAAACAATGTTATCTTTCTCTAGTCTTTCAGGCAACTTGACCATCCTAACATTATTCCTGATTATTTTATCATCAGAATCAGCTTCTTTGCATTATTCTTTATCTTCCTTTCAATGCCTGGAATCCTGGCCTCACTGAAGTTATGAGTTTTGCCACTGACTTCAGTAGAACGAGAATTTCACCCATCAGATCATCTTAAGAGTCCACCTGTTTGTTAAGAGCCAGATCGCATATGCTGTTCCATGCACCCAGACCTGTGACTCTCTGTGGATCTCCACAGAAATCAATGGGGCTCTATGAAGATATAATTCTCTGTCCCTGTGGAATAGTTTGAAGGGCTAGCTCTTAAATGTAGATGTCTAATATTTTACTGCGAATACCTCTGAACCTACAGACTCATTTGGTTTCTTCAGTGCACCAATATATTCTTGAACAGTCCAAAAATTTTATGCATAGAATCCCTATGTCTGTCATATCCTAATTTCAGGCATATTAGGAGTGGGACCAAGCCAAAATTCCAGATACAAGCACAGCCTCAAACGGTGGGGAAGTTCTGATCTGAATTTGACTGGTGATCTGAACTCACAGGTCAGTCGCATCTCTTTTTGATAGGTCTGTATGTTCATATCCATATTTTGATCAACAGAAGACCATGCTGCTGACGTTGTTCTACAGCAGCTCCCACTTGTTTGCAGTTGTCCCCAAACATACAGAAAAATGTTAAATATTGTTCTTGCATTTCTGAAATATATGAGTAAAAAGAGAACAAGAAAGGAAGAGGTGGGGCCACTATACAGTAAAATGGGGGTAAAGATTAAAGGTAATATGGGTGTGGCCCAAAAACTAAATGAATATTTGCCTCCGTTTAATAAGGTGGATAATATAGAATAAGGGCACAAAGGTAGGATGACTGATAGAAATGTGTATAGAAATGGCAAAAGCTTAATGTGCTCAAATCAGAGGCACTGGATAATTTCTACTGCAGAATATTGAAAGAACTGGCACATGAAATTGCAAGTTAAGTTACAAAGATTTTTAATAAATCTATTAGCTTGGTGGTGGTAGCATATGATTGGAGACTAGCCAATGTTGTACTTATATTTAAGAAATAGAAATAAGATCCAGGCAACTACAGACCTGTTAATCTGACTTTAATAGAATGAAAGGCTCTTGAAGAAATTTTGAAGGAAAAAAATAATTAAGTACATGGAGGTAAAGGGAATGAATTGTAACATTGGCTCACCAAAGATAGATCATGCCAGTCTAACTTTAACTTTGATGATAGGATTATTTTTTTTTTAGGTAAGGGAAATGCAGTAAACCTAATATATCTGGACCGCAGTAACACATTTGGTATGATACCACATGGAAAATTAGTTGTTTAAACTAAAGAAGATGGGGTTTGGGACAAGAACTGTAAGGTGGGTAGGGAACTTGATAAAGGGGGTGATGCTGAAGAGGGAGCTGTCAGGCCAGAGAGACGTTACTACTGGACAGGGCCACTCAGAGGATTCAGGGGGCCTGGGGCAAAGCGGGGGAGCAGACATAAAAAAAGGCGCCACCCGCTGCGGCGCTTGTACTCACAGGGCGGCGCTCTGAGTCTGCGGTGGCGGCAGGTCCTTCACTCGCTCCACGTCTTCAGCAGCACTGAAGTACCCGCTGCTGAAATGCCGCCGAAGACCTGGAGCAACTGAAGGGCCTGCCGCCGAAGTGCCACCGAAGACCCGGACCGCCGCCGGGTGAGTAGCCAGGGAAGGGATTCTCGGCCAGGGCTCGCGGGGGCCCTGTGGGGCCCGGGGCCTGGGGCAAATTGCCCCACTTGCCCCCCCCCCCTCCTGGGCGGCCCTGCTACTGGAGTCCCTCAAAGATCAGTCTTGCCACTGATCTTATTTAATATTTTTATTAATGACCTTGACACAACAAGTAGAAGGATGCCAATGAATTTGGCTGATGATACCAAGTTGGGGGGCATTATCAATACAGAGGAAGACTGGAATAATATATAAGAAGAACTGGATGACCTAGAGGACTGGAATAATAGAAATTGGATGAAATTTAATTGTACAAAGTGCAAGCTCATGCACTTAGGAATTAATAAGAAGAATTTCTGCTATAAGCTATGGACTCAGATGAATATGAATGAAGAGACCTTGGTGTACTAGTCAATTGCCAGATTACTATGAGCCACCAATGGGGTGCAGCTGTGATAAAGGCAAATGTAATCCTAGGATATATCAGATGAGGTACAGTAACTCCTCGCTTAACATTGTAGTTATGTTCCTGAAAAATGTGACTTTAAGCAAAATGATGTTAAGCGAATCCAATTTCCCCATAAGAATTAATGTAAATGGGGGGGGGGGTGGGCGGGGCGGGGAAGATCGTGGNTAACATTGTAGTTATGTTCCTGAAAAATGTGACTTTAAGCAAAATGATGTTAAGCGAATCCAATTTCCCCATAAGAATTAATGTAAATGGGGGGGGGGGTGGAGGGGGCGTTAGATTCCGGGGAAATTTTTTTCACCAGACAAACACAGTATACGTTTTAAACAAACAATTGAATACTGTACACAACAATGATGATTGTGAAGCTTGGTTGAGGTGGTGAAGTCAGAGGGTAGGATATTTCCCAGGGAATGCCTTACTGCTAAATGATGAACTAGCACTCAGCTGAGCCCTCAAGGGTTAACACGTTGTTAATGTAGCCTCACACTCTACAAGGCAACACAAATGGAGGGAGGGGAGAAAGCATGGCAGACAGAGACACACACCCTGTGTGAGAGAGAGAGATGTGCATTGCCCCTTTAAGTACGCTGACACCACTCTAAGTACATTGCCTTTTTAAGTACATCAGCAAGTTGAGACAGCAGCTGCTGTGAGCAAGCTCCCTCCAGCCTGAGCCCTGTCGTGTCCCCTCCACACACACACTCTATGGAGATGGGATAAGCAGGGGGCAGGGGGTGGGGTACACCCTGACATTAGTCCCCTTCTTCCCCCACTCCTCATGCACAGCAAGCAGGAGGCTCCCAGGAGCAGCTCCAAGGCAGAGGGCAGGAGCAGCACAGGCAGTGGGGGGGGGGACAGCTGAACTGCTGGCAATTGATAGCCTGCTGGGCGGCTGCCGCACAGGGAACTGCGGGGAGCTGATAGGGAGGCTGCTGGTCCACCCTGGTTCCAAGCCCCCACCACTAGCTCCAATGGGCTGCTCTTTCTGCAAGCAGTGGACAAAGCAGGCAGCTGCCGAACAACGTTATAAGGGAGCATTGCGCAACTTTAAACGAGCATGTTCCCTAATTGATCAGCAACGTAACAACAAAACAATGTTAACCGGGACAACTTTAAGTGAGGAGTTACTGTATTTCCAGTAGAAGTAGGGAAGTATTAATGCCATTGTACAAGGTAATAGTAAGATGTCATTTGGAATACTATATGCAGTTCTGGTCACCATGTTCAAAAAAGATTAATTCAAACTGAAACAGGTGCAGAGAAAGTCTACTAGGATGATCAGGGGAATGGAGGACCTACCTTACAAGAATAGGCTAAAAGAAAGTGGCTTGTGTAGGCTAGTAAAACAAAGGCTGACAGGGGAGATGATTTACTCTCTATAAATCCATCATGGGAGTGAATGCTAGATGGGGAAAAGAGCTATTTAAGTTAAAGGAAAATGTTGGCACAAGAACAAATGTGTAGAAACTGCCCATGAATAAACTTTAGGCTGGAAATTAGAAGAAGGGTTCCCTCCCCACTCTGAACTCTGGGGTATAGATGTGGGGATCCGCATGAAAACCCCCCTAAGCTTATATACTACCAGCTTAGGTTAAAAACTTCCCCAAGGCACAAATTCCTTTCCTTGTCCTTGGATGGTATTGCTCCCACCACCAAGTGACTTAAACAAAAATTCAGGGACGGGTCATTTGGAATCCCTATTCCCCCCCAAAAATATCCCCCCAAGTTCCTTCACCCTCTTTCCTGGGGAGGCTTGAGAATAATATACCAACCAATTGCCTTTAATGTAAGTACAGACCAGACCCTTTATCTTTAGGACACTAAAATCTATCAGGTTCTTAAAAGAAGAACTTTATTATTAAGAAAAAAGTAAAAGAATCACACCTGCAAAATCAGGATGGAAGGTAACTTTACAGGGTAATAAAAAGATTTAAAACACAGAGGACTCCCCTCTAGACTCAGCTTCACAGTTACAAAAACAGAAATAAAACTACCTCTGAGCATAGGGAAAATTCATAAGCTAAAACAAAAGATAACCTAACGCATTGCCTTGCCTTACTTACAATTTTTGTAATCTTAGATGGCTCATTTCAGGTATGTTTTCAGGAGATGTTGTACCTGCCTGGTCTCTCTCTCCATCCGGAGAGGGAACAAACAAAGAGAGCCACAAACAAAACCTCCCCCCGCCCCAAGATTTGAAAATATCTTCTTTTCTCATTGGTCCTTCTGGTCAAGTGCCAACTAGGTTATTTGAGCTTCTTAACCCCTGGCAGGTAAAGCGATTCAGTACAGCTGCCCTTATCTCTATGTTTATGATGCCATCAAAGGAGTGAAGTTCTGGGACAGCCTTCTGACAGGAATTGCAGGGGTAAGCAACATATTTAGTTTTAAGATAGAGCTTGATAAATTTGTGAATGGAATTGTATGAGCTGGGTTGTCTGAGGTAACAGGGTGCTGGGATTGGCAGCCCTGGATCACTCTTCCAATTCATGTCTTCTGTTCCTAAATCTCATGTTTCAGAGCTTCAGCCAGACACCCGCAGGGGGTCAGGAAGCAATTTTTTCCCTGTTGATGTGTTCTGTTTTTTGTGTATGTGGTGCAGTGGGTTTGTTTTGTTTTGTTTATCCTCGGGAGGGGTTGGGGGGGGATGGGGGTTGGTCTCCTTACTCTGAAGCATCAAGTGGCCATGGACACCAAATGGGTGGGTCAGCGCTCTGAGGCAGTATAGAGAATTCTTTCTCAGGTGTATAGCTGGTGGGAGATGCTTACATGCACAAGGTCAAACCAATCACTGTTTTCAAGCTCAGGGACAAATTTTCCCCAGATCAGATTGGCAAGGACCTTTGGGTATTTTTGTCTTCCTATTCAGCGTGGGGTGTGGGTCGCTTGCTTGGATCATCCGGGTATATATATCCCCAAATGAATTCTCTGCCACTGCAAGGGCCTCAGATATTGATACACCTTGGTCCCTCCTGTTCTCTGCTTGTGGTACACCATATAGTTTAGTCTCCTGTAACATTTTAGTGTAATCCAGGTTACTGAGTTTAATAGAGAGGTACCTGGGTGGGGTTTAGTAACCTGTGATGTGCAAGAGTCAGACTAGATTATCTGGAGCCCTTCTGGCCTTAAACTCTGATTCTAATTAAACAAGACTTTTGGACAAATATTTTATTCTCTAAAACTTCATTTGCAGTTCAATCTGCAAAAGACACCATCCTCTCTGCTCACCTACTCCTTGCATAACAAACTGCAACAGAAGATTTACTACTGTTTAAATATTTTTATTTTTATTTCTTAATCCCATAGCTCTCTGAAACCAGTGCAATGTGTGTGGCTTTGGTATACATGTCCAATTCAGAATTGCCCTAGTATAATTATTACTTTTTTTTAAATCGCCTTCCAACAATTGATTAGAACCGGTTCTGGGGATAAAACGTAATGTTCTTTTAATCAGTTTGAACTTTAGTTTCAGTCTGTAATGGTTGAAAATATTACTTGGCATTACTGAACTGAGGGACTCTTTATCAAAGTCATCAAAAATGTCAGTGGCTCAGAGCAAGGAAAATATCAGGAAAGAAGAGCCAAGCTGCTACTTAGCTTACTAAAGAACAGATTAAGGGAATGGACTGTATTTTTATGTCTGTCTCTCCCTCTCCACCCCCCCTCCCCCTCTCAAAAAAAAACCGGTATTCAGGAGAGTGTTGTGGCTTTTGTATGCTGGCATTTATAGAGCAGCTAAATAAAATATAATAAAATCCTCTGACTTAACTAATGTCACACTGGGAAATAGAATGTTTTATGTAAAAAGAAAAACATAATAAACAAGTTCCATTAGCAAGCCAATTAAATTAATCCATTGCAGTATGTTTTCTGTGAGTAAGTGAATAGGAAATAAAAGAAGATTTTAAAGTATGTCCATACAAAGATCTACATTCTGAAGACCTTCTAAATTCTTCTTCAGACCAAATGCCCACTGGAGTCAGTGCGACTTTGTGTTGCTGAGACAGAACTTCAGGGTTTGGCCTGGTTTTTGTTGTTGTTTTTTTCTGTTTTTAGCTGTGGAAGAATCAGCTCTCCAGATTCAACACAAGTTAACAGAATGGAGTGTTTTACATGTCAGCAGGTGCGCCTTTACCAACTTGCTCTAAAGCAAAGTAAAGCAGTGTAACATGCACAGATTTGGCTTTCAGAAAATGTGCATAACATACACAGGCAGGGGGTTGTCACAGCAGAAAAAGCAACTAACAGAAGGGGGCAAAACCGGGTAATGGGAAGCCTGCTTGAACTTGCACACTTTTATTCAATGCTTTTCCTATTTCCACTGGTTTTGCATGACCACCAAATGCCAGATCAGTGCAAATTCTACTCCTTTGCCACTTAAGCATAATTTCAGAACAATTTACAGCCTGAACCTGACTCTCTGAGTTTCCATTTAGACCTGACTCTTTCATGTACTGCTTACTGGGTAATAACACGAAAGGACTTCTTGCTTGTAATACTAAACTGGCTCTTTGTTAAGAGAATTATTTAGAGATGTTACAACTGCAACTAGCAGTTAAGCCATGTGCAAACTGGCTGACTGCTGCCCATAGATGACTCGTGCCTCCCGATACTGGGGAGGGCACAGTCTAAAGGTGAGGACACATGATTGCCCCATGTCTCCTCTGCCCGGTGACCCCCTGTAGCGAGGTAGCCACCTGCTACTGCCCTGAAGGGCTTGAAATCAGCTCTGGGAGAGGGCTGAGGCTGCGAGAAGGCTGCTGCTAGGAAAAGCAGCAAGTCTCGGCTGATTGGGGAACCAGCCACAGATGCGGCCGTGCCCCAATCAGGGCCCAGCTGGCCCTTATAAGAGGACAGTGGGCCAGGAGCACACGGAGTCTCTCTCTCTAGATGTGGAGAGGGATGGGCCTGGCTGCTAGGAGCTAAGCAGGGTACCGAGACTGGAGCAGGGCTGGGGGAAGGCTAGAGGAGCTGGCGCGCTCCGGCCTAGAAACCTCCCAGGTTGCAGGCCTTGTTAAAGGCCAAAGAAAGGTACAGGTCTGTCTCATCTTACGCTGGGGTTACATTCCGCGGTCAGCGCCTAAAGCGAAAACCGCATATAGTCAAATTTACATTGCGTGTACTGGCGGGCAGAATCACCCACCCTACAGAAACAGTATTTAAATTGTTATTTTTCTCTTTTTTGTTGTTTTTTTCTTGTTTTTGCCGACTGCATAAAGCTGAAATCGCACATGTTGAATGCGCCTAAGATGCGACAGACCTGTAGCGGGGTTGCAGAGGGCAGCCCAAGGGTAGGCAGAGGCAGCAGGTCCAAACCCCCCTTGCCGGTGATGAGTGGCACTTACAATGCAGTCTTCCCCAGGGAACGGGGTTACATAAGTGACTGGCAGTGGCCATAGACTGAAGCGAGGTGGGGATAGAGGGTGGGGGTTCCCCGGGGAGGGGAGACCCAGATCTGTGGAGGTACTGCCATGGGGCAGCACCCCAGCCTGAGAGGGGCACCGGGGTCCAGGAGGGACTCAGGCCCAGCGACAAGAGGGACACCGGCTTGCAGAGAGCGCTCCGGAGCTGGAAACGCTAATTCCCTGGACGACCAGAAGGAGGCGCCGCAGGGGTGAGTCGCCGCATCGTTACACCCCCCTCCCCGCTCCACCAGAGTTACCTCCCCCTCGGCACGTTCGGCCCCTGGTAGGCAGGCCTGGGTTGGGGAGTAGGATGGAGCCGCTTCTCACTCCGGCTGAAGCTGGCAGCTTCCGGTTGCTGCCTCTGTGCAGTGCAGATGCTGCCTGAGAGGGATCCCAGCTGGGGAGGTGGTAGCAGTGGCCAGCTCCATACCTGGGCCCGGCTGCAGGGGACAGGCTGAGTGAGCCGGAAATGTGCATGGAGGGAGAGGGGACTCCGGCTCCTTCAGCCTCTGTCCCCAGCAGCTGGGCCTGGGCGTGGAGCAGGCCGCTGCCCCAGCCAGGCTCTCTCTCAGGCAACTACCACACTGCACAGAGCAGTGACCCAGAGCAGCGAGGATGAGAAGTGGCTGGGCCCAACTTTTCCACTCCCTATCCAGTGACAGGGGCCAAACATGCCAGGCACCAGAAGCGGTGAGAGGAGGACAGAGCCCCTCTCTCCAGGGCCGGCTCCAGGCACCAGCCCAGCAAGCAGGTGCTTGGGGCAGCCCCTGGAAGGGGGCGGCACCTCCGGCTCTTCGGTGGCAATTCGGCGGCGGGTCCCTCAGTCCGTGTCGGAGGGAAGGACCTACAGCCAAATTGCCANGTGCCAGGCACCAGAAGCGGTGAGAGAAGGACAGAGCCCCTCTCTCTCCTGCACAGCAGGCTGAGCAGAAACGGGGGGGGGGATGGGGGGCACTATGCCGCCTCCTCCATACTCTTCCCTCCTGCAACCTGTGCTCCTCCCGCCANTCTCTCCTGCACAGCAGGCTGAGCAGAAACGGGGGGGGCACTATGCCGCCTCCTCCATACTCTTCCCTCCTGCAACCTGTGCTCCTCCCGCCACGTTCCATGCAGGTTGCTGCAATGCTGATCATTGTTAATTCCCAGGACAAAAATGCACTTTCACCTAAGAGAGGGTGAGAGAATACAGGAGTCAGCCATGCTCTTCATGGGGAACCGAGTATTTGCTCCAGAGAAGAACCATCACTAGTCTCCTCAAAAGTGGATGGTAGTAACATGGTTTTTGGTAGTAACATGGCCCAACCCTCCTCGGCACTATTCGGTAAGAAGCTTGAATCTAAAATCCATGTTCATAGTCCTTCCCATTCTCTTGCCCAGCGTAAACACAGATTTTGGCATTACAGTGTTGCAGAACTCCTGCCATTTTGCCTTTGGGGGTAAAAGGAGAGGTAAAGTGTTTATTTTTTGAGGAAAAGCAAGATTTACAGAGTTTGCACGTGAATATAAAAAACAAATTTTGTTGTTGTCAATCCTGAAAGGGTTTGTTTCAGTGGAAATGTCTAAAGTTATTCAATAACTGATCAATGACAGTGTCACTTAGAAAGAAATAACAAAGGAAACAGTCTAAAGCAAAAGAGCCCCTACTCTTAGGAATAAAGTGGGATTTGGCCACTAGTGGTCACATCAGATGTGTCAGGAAATAAATGACATTTTCAATGAAAGAATTAGATCTATAATGCTCCTCACACCAGAAAAGAGATTATTCTGCTGTGATCAATGTAAAAGAGAAGCTTTATTTGAGACTGCTGGACATAGAAAACTGGCACTCTCTCCCTGGTTTTTTAGTGCCCATATTAAATGTACAGAGTCAGCATTGCCTACTTTCCCTATACAAAGTCTGCCCAAATCCTCCTCTGGGCCAAACAGTCATAGAAGAGCCTGCAGACTTCACAATAGGATCTGGATCAAACTTTCCCTACAGCTGGGGTGATCAGATATGAGGGTGAGGGGATGGGGCTTAGACCAGCCCTTACTTGATACTGAGGTCAGCCACAAACTTCAAATCTCCCAAAAATGTGGGTTTGTATGATCCTGGCTTTTGGTGTGATTGGGCCACTCTCTAATGGCAAATAATGGAGTAGAATTAGTTTTTAAGTGATATCAGTAAAAAGCCTGACCAGGGTGCCTTTAGTTGCCATTTGGTGGTATTACAGGCTAACCTGGATTCATGTTCTTTTCACAATTAGAGGTGTAAAAATTACTCAGTGTTGCCATGTCCAAATTGCAAGGGAATGTTCAACTAACAATAAAGGTTTCCTCACATATAGTCTCAGTCGACAGACCATAAAAGAGAAAATTGGTCCACTAAAAAATTATAGTAGGGAATTGGAGACAAGGATGGAGATGGCAGATTTGTTAAACAGTTTTTTTGCTTCAGCCTTTTCAGAGGACAAAGAATATGGAGAGCTATTTTCTAATGACAGGACATACTCCAGAGGACTGGAAAATGGCAAACCTAATACCACTATCTTAACAAAAAAAACACACAAAAAAGCAACAAAATATACTGTAGCAGGCAATTATAGATTTCTTAGCTTCATAAATGGTGGAAATGTTTTGAAGGATGTGCTATGAAAGACCTTGAAATATGTAATTTGATTCTAAATATCTAACAAGGATTTATAAAAGTCTTTTTTTAACTCACTTTAGTTCTTGAGATATTGCTGCCATGGCAAACAAGGGAACTACATTGTGTTTTGTATACTTACATTTTCAAAAAGTAATAAGATTCCGTGCTGAAGATAATTTAATAAAGCAGGGAGTTATGATACATGGGTTAAAATAATAACTTCAGGATAGAAAATTAACTGAAAAGGGAAACAGTGAGAGGTAAAGAAATGTCTGAAAGCAAAGAGTTTATTAGTGATGTACCTCAGAGGCCAGATTCGGAATATCTTTTAACTCTAATGCATTAAAACAATTTGGATTACAATGGGAAATTTCACCTCTTCTGTCCACTCTGCAGATCTCTCATCTACAGGGTAGAAAAGAAAGGAGAGAATGCCATGCAGGTTCACAGTGTAAGGATAAGGAGTGAAGTTTGCACTTAGTTTGTTGTATGATATTTAGTATTTTTATATTATCAACAGTATCGCAGGGCCACCTGGCAGTTTTAGATAACTGGGAGATCAGATTCCTGATGAAAGTGTGCCAGTATGTGTTGGGGAGGTGGTGTTGTTGTTTTGTTTTGTTTTTTTGGGGGGGGAGGGGTTGTTCTATGAGCAAAATTATGCAGGTGGGGCAGAGTTACGTTTATTTCATATTTTTGTTTTAAGTGTAATCCTGACCTGGGACATTCAAGGTAATATTTCTTCAACTACGACATTCTCCTAGAGTTTGTTTTCCTTTCAGTAAATGGATATGTACAGCTTTAACTCCAAGTTAACAAAGTGTGGCTTTAAGTCCTGGCCTATGTGGTAAGGAGTGAAGAGGAGATGAGCTGCAGGTGGAAAAATGACTGACAGAATTTGTCCAGGGTCTCTGATAGCTAGCCACACAGATTCTGCGTTGGGTCTCTGAAATCTCCACAAACTGTAGTGGTAGATCAGGTATGTTTTGATAGGAGGCAACATGTCTTCCTTCCCAACACTGAGCAGCTCTGTAAACGTGGGACAGATTATTCTATATTAAACAATGGGGTGGATCCTATACTGTGTCCAATGGCTCCCTGGGAGCTGGTTAATGCTCTCTTTGCAGCCCCAACTCCAGTGCAAATTTGAGCAGCTTAGGGGCTGCTCTAATTTTCCATACTGGGTATGGCTTTCTAGGGACCATATGCTAGCTGGTGAAAACTGGAGCACACTGTGGATTCAGTCAGAGAATGTGAATTCTTCTTTTTTTAAATGTATGCTGCTAAATATTTTTCAATAATATCACCTTTTCAGGTAAGTTTGGAGATTCCTTTGAGTTTCAATGGTCTGCATGCTGTCCAGCTTAGGGAAGCCCTGTTTTATGGCAAAGAATCCAATCTCATGTCTCCTCATTTTCCAGGTCCAGGGGGAAAAAAGAGTGCATTAAAACTGGCGCTCTAGTGGTGCTCCCTTCAGATTTGTCTATTTCCCAACCAGACAAACACAACAATAGACTCCCTCCAGTTGGAAGTTTACTAACGTTGTGCGTATCTGTAATCATTTTAAGTACAGCTTTTATGTCCTTCCAGGGACAAAAGAGCATTGCAATAAAAAAAGCTGCAATTTCCCACTCTAATGCCAAGTAAAAGGTAGAGAATTACTTAAACTCCACAGATCATTCACCTTGATTGTTTTCTTCCCTTGTTAGCCACTATTCCGATGGCTGAGGGGACTAAAGAAGTTAAAGTTAAAGAATCAGATGAAAGATGCTGAGGTTAAAACTTCAAAGTCAACCAGTTAAAGGTTGGGGAATAGTTTAATGGACCTGATAAAGGCTCAATGCAGAAATATTATTTTCTCTCTTCCCACCCAAAAACCTGTATCAATAAAACCCGTGGAGAAAGATATGTTTAAAAAGTTTCTGGCCTTTGGTCCATTTCAGACAGTTAGTTTTAATGCAATTGGATCTTAAAGAAAATCAATTCTCCCTCTCTGAGTGGGGATCAATCTATATTTAAAATTACACTATGACAGAATGTCCCCAGGACTTAAGTAGGATCTTGACATAAATATGACTCTTTCAGCAGCAAGATGGCAGGCACTCAAACTATCTGTGTCGTTCCTTGGTGCAGTAGTGCTTTGACTCATCTGCAGTAGAAAAAGAGAACTTCTCATTAGTGAATTTAAGTTTGGGCCTAACAGCCACTCATGTACAGGAGCAGGCACTATGATCTCTTTGAGTCTGTCAGCTTCCAAAATGCCAGAGCTCCTGTCTTCTGATATGTTTTTATAATTGAATCGGATTTTCATCCAGTGCATGGCAAGATACAAGCATGCTTATATCAATGTCGGGAAGGCACACTGCTACATTTTTGGGTCAGCCTTGCACTCTGGGGTTCCAATTAAGTACCTAACTCCTCATTGGCACCTTAAAGACTAACAGATTTATTTGGGCATAAGCTTTCGTGGGTAATCTTTAAGGTGCCACCGGACTCCTCGTTGTTTTTGTGGATACAGACTTGTAACACGGCTACCCCTCTGATACTTAACTCATCATTATCCAGAACACACATACACTGACACATCCTTCTCTCAGATTGGTATAAATCTAGAGTAACTTCATTGACTTCAATTGAATCTGAAGTCAGTGGCATTACTTTGGATATACACTAGTCTACATGCATAGAATTTGGCCCAATAACCTCTTTAGAGTAATGAAACAGACAAAACTTTCAAACCTCTCAGACTGCCTGCATTCCCCACTTATTCCTCTCACAACACATACTCAGGCTCTCTGAATTGCAGAATGAAATCAGAGAAACTGCTGTCACTGGAGATTTCTTCTTTACCCTCCCACACTTGCTGGTGCATAGGGCATCCGCCAGTTTCTGCCATTTATTTCGGTCTTGTGCTGGTCTGTTCAGGCTTCTGAGTGTCATGTTGATTGGATTTGGCCTCTTTCTCTATTGTTCTGAGTATTTTTCTCTAGGTCACCCTCTTTTTTCCTCTTTCCAGGTGGTGTCCATATTATCAGTTGCCATGGAAGTCTTGTTGGTGGGATCCTTAAAGCATGTCCTAAATATGTCCATCAACTCCTTCTTACCAAATTTGATGCTTTAGATTGGCTTGCTCTGCTTAGAATTTCTGATGTTGCAGGAAACTCTTCTGATGGACTCTGAATTAATCTTCTTATCCATTTCTGCTGTAGATTTCCATGACTCTCCTCTGTACAGAAGGACAGGCATGATGCTGCTGTTAAGAATTTGTACTTTTGTATCCATGCCAATTGTGCCACTTTGCCAAATCTTTTTCAAGTTTATGAAAGTTGTTTGCTGCTTTTGATGTTCATTGCTTGACATCTAGCACTGGAGATAGCCTCAGGATTATTCAGATTCCTGATCAGAATAACCATAGAAGAGGCTATCCCCAGGTTTTATGCTGGGACAGGACTTTGGGAGTTTAATCATTGACACGTGACTATGCTCTGCATGCAAACAGGATCAATAAACCTCCTAATTATGTACCTCACTTCTGTATCTCAGTGCCTTGATTTAAGAGTTCCCTATATATTTTTAAAACCCACCAACAACCTCAAGCTTATTCCTACTAGATGGGTTAAGAAAGATTTTTGTAGGAGGTTTGTTTTTGTGGCTGGCACTCAAATACTGTAGTGAGCGATGACCTTAAAAAAAACTTAGCGAGACAAATAGTAACCCCTGACATGCACTGCTACCACCTCTCTTTAGATGAGTTGTAATAAATCCAGCTCAGGAGAATGCATCTTCCCCGCCCAATCTACTCTTCAGGTTGAACCTTGCCGCATCAGCCCACAAGCTAAATAGTAGCAGGCTTGTAAGCTTTGAAGGGGCTGTTCATCTGAGAATCCCCAATAGCCAAAGATCCTGCAATACAGCCAGGGACAGGGAGTGTCCATCGGAGAGATAAGAGACCCTCAAGGTGTGAAAAGGAGGAAGACTGGACAAAATAAGGTGGGGATGTGCCTGTGAGCAGCAAAGATCCTGGGAAGCAGTGGAAGATACTGTTTCTTAAAGTGGAAAATTAAAGCTCCTGGAATACTGTCTCCCATCCAGTCTGTCTACATTCAGCCTGAAACCCCTTCACTGCTCCCTGGACTGACTGAAAATCTGAATTTCCAGGCAGTGGGAAATTCTGATATTTCAACACTTGTTTCCCTCCTGAACTGGATGAAAAATTTGAAATATCAAACCTTTGTTTTATGGAATTAAGAGTTCTGAAAAGTTTTTATTCGGAAGTGTCAAAATGTTGGTTTGTCCAAACTGAATTAAAACTTTTGTTTCAGGTCCATTTGACATTTAATCTGTGTCCTCCTGAGCAGTTGTGGTACTTCATGGGAGTAACTGTATGAATGCCTCATTTCCCTATTCCCTCTACGGTCTGGGCTCCAAGTGGCCTGCATCTCACGGTATACTAGGACATTTCCACCAGAGAGAAGACTGCAGTGCATCATGAGAGATGTAATCTGGTCTCCTGGATTTGTAATGGAGTCCCCTCAACACACACACCTATCAAACTTTTTTGTAAAAGAATAGCACAACACAATGTAGGTGTGTGACTCAGGCTCTCTTTACATTAGCCCTTTCATCTCTAAAACTTTTGTCGCTCAGGGGTGTGAAAAAACACACCCCTGAATGACAAAAGTTTTAGCAATGAAAAGCGCTGGTGTGGACAGCACGAGCTGCACTACCATCGACAAAGCTACTGCTTTGTTTTAGTCTTCTACTATGTCCCATCCCCATCTCTTTTGGACCTACCTTCACACCAAGCAGCTCAATCCTGGAGTCCTCACTCAGGCAAAACTCCCATCGATTTTGGAAAGATCCCCACAAGGGGATCCCTGAAGAGTTTTCCTCTCCCGTAGGTTCTGTAGGCATGTTGTACCATGGGGGAGGAGGGGCAGAGTTAGTAATTGCTGTGGGGCAAAGTGGAATTCAATATGTTTTATGGAGAAAACATATATACTCTTTTGTGTAAGGTGCACTTGACTTGGCTTTCCTGAAGACAGAATGGTGGGAAAGTAATCTTACTGCCTTCACTATGGAATTGTTACCACAATGCTACAAGATGGCATGGGGCTGATTCTCCTCTCATTTAATCTGGTGTAAACAAGTAGTAACTCAATGGAGTTACATAAGTGTAAAACCAGTGTTAGGAAGAGAATCCTACTGATGTGTGTTAGCACTTGTGACATTATCTATTAAAATATGATCATGTAGATCGTTGTTGCTACCACTGTTATATGATTGCAACAAATTTTAAACAGTGTTTCAAGTAAGGTGTCAATAGAAAAGTTATGATTTGCTAAATATGATTATGCTATTCATGTATCATTTTTGTGTTTGAAGTTATGAGTATTGGCTCTATACCTGGATTTCAAATGTTTGCGCTTGGGTAGCACCCAAAAGGTATTTAGCCTGCACATCTTGAAGGGACTATTTAAGTTAAATGGCTCATCAAGGAACACTTAACTCACAATGGACTGTGGGAGATGCTCATCTACACTTAATGGACTTTCCCGTGAATGTTCCATCTGGAGTATAGTTAATGGCTTCTGCTGTGACTAAGTGAAATCATGCATGGACATGTGACTTGCCCACGTGACCCCAAACACCATCTTGCTACCTTAATTTTCCACAGTGAGAACAATGGGTTTCCCTTCAATTGGCAGAAGCTATAAAAGGCACTGGAAACATCTCCATTTTGCCTCATTCCTGTTCAAACCTCTGGACTATGAACTTGTACTAATGGGAGCATTCTAAACAAAGGACTGAGGACCTGTGTTCCCTGTAAGCTGTGCGGTTGGGCGGCCACCCAGGAGAGATTCAAGTGCCGCCCAGTTGATTAGCATAGCGTGCCCCTCATGCCGCTGCTTTGCAGCCATGTTGCTCCATCCTGCAGCTGCTCCTGGGACCCTCTTGCTGGCGGTGCAGAGCGGTTGGGGAGAAGGGTGCTGATGTCAGGGTGTCCCCCTCCCCCTGACGCTATACCCCATCTCCACAGAGCAGGGGAGCGGGGACAGCCTGGCTCAGGAGGACTCGGAGCTTCTGAGGTCTGAATGGTGAGTGAGTGCCTTTCTTAAAGAGACAGTGCATGGTTTCTGAGACTTCCCCAGCAGCCAGCTCACACAGTCTGTCTCTCCTCCTTCTCCCCTCTGCCCATGTACCCCATCTCTGAAGAGCTGGGGAGGGGAGACACTGCTCAGGACAGCTTTCAGTGAGTGCCTTAAAGAGACAGCGCACCACATCTCTCAAACTTCCCCAGCAGCAAGCACACACATTGTCTGTGTGTCACACACGCGTGTGCATGCACACACAGAGTCTCTGGGTCACATACACTCTCTTTCAGACTCACCTCCCAACACATACTTGTATTATTGTTGTTATTACTTCTTGGTACTTCTTGCAATGCATATATATTCTCTGTAATTTTATTCAGAGTGTGTTATTTTAGTGTTTTGTCTGGTCTATGCATTTCATAATTTTTATTTCTTATGCTTATATTTAATTCTAAAATGCCTAACCTGTCCTGGCTGGAGTAATTATCCCTATGGTGACTTTTTAAAAAAAAAAAAATATATATATATATATATATATCTAGGGTTTTTGTTTCTACTGGTGGCGCACATCTCGATGCACATAACAAAATTTATTCTGCACATGGATCAAAAAAAATTAGAGGGAACCTTCCAATGATTTAGAAGCAACCAGACTTATCAAGCCAGCAGTTTATTCCATCACTGCTACAAGCCTGAACCAAGAACTTTGCAATTGTTTTATGTATTTGATTCCTTTAACCAATTTTAACTCACCTTTCTATATTTTTATTAATAAACCTTTAGATTTTAGATACTAAAGGATTGGCAACAGCGTGGTTATTGGGTAAGATCTGAGTTATATATTGACCTGGGTATATGGATGGTCCTTTGGGATCAGAAGAAGCCTTTTGTTTGATTAAATTGGTTTTAAATAACCACTCATCTTTAAGTCTAGTATCTGGGTGTTGAATCCAGAACTGGAATGTCTAAGGAGACTGCTTTTCTGACTTCTGTTAGCCAGTGTGGTGAAACAGAAATTTACTTTTGTTGCTGGTTTGGTATCTCTTAGGGGAGAATAACCACCAGTTTTGGTGTTTGCCCTATTTCTCAGCAGTTTGTCCTGAATTTGGTAGTCTCAGTTGTGACCCACGGAGGTAGTTACAGCGCTTTATTTTAAAATTCCAGCTTTGATATTACACAAATGCAGGTCTGATTGGTTTTGCATTTTATACGTACAAAGTGTTTGTAATTTGGTGTATATCACATTATCCATCAAAAACATCAGGAAGTATATCCTAAAACGTGTTTTGGAAGAGAGAACTGCTTAAAATCGGTCTATAATCCCTTGCTGCTATTTCATACCTTCAAAGAGAAATTACTTTATGAATGAGCATATTCTGCTATTTTTTTCAATAGAAGTAGCTTCTTCTGTAACTATGATTATATCATTGAGGTCTAGACAAATATGATTAAAGACAGATTTAACATCCTAAATTACTTCTAATAATTTAATTAGCAGCAAAGGGATTTCTATTTTGAATAATTTTCAATTAAATGGGGTTAGGTTTCATAAATAAAAAAGAATTTATTACCATGAGCTCCTTTCTGACTTGGCTTATTCAGATTCATTCCAGCTATTTAAAAATATTATCTATATCTAGTCTTTCCTAAAATTGTCAGGAGCCTAATCCTGCTGAGTTTATCTTCAGTGGGATTACTCACACGAATCAGGACTACAGGATAAATATACACAGAGGATAAATATCATACCTAAATGTGTTCTTCATAATCACAGAAAACAAAATTAGGGGCTTGGACAGAACCCACGTAATATTGTCCAATTGCCACTGGATGTACCACAGCTGCAAAGTGTTTCAGTAATACAGAAGACAATTACCATTTTAGGTCACAATCCTGCAACTATTTATGCACATTCTCTCCGATAAGTAGCTCATTGAAATCAATGGGACTAGTCACAATAGTATAGCTAAGCATATGCATAAGCAGTTGCTGAATAAGGACCTTAGATATTCCTTCCTGCCTTTTAAAAATCTGTATCAGAATTTAAACTCAGTGTATTCTTGGAGTTTCTATTATTATTTCCTATAGCACCCTGTAGATGAGCGGACTCACCCCTGAGGCGCCTCCTGCTGGTCGTCCAAGGGAATTAGCTCTCCCAGCATCTGGAGCGCCCCCTGCAGGCTGGTGATCCGGCTTGTCACTGGCCCGTGTCCCTCCCAGGACNACCAGGTTGGGCTTGGACCTGCTGCCTCGGCCTACCCCTGGGCTGCCCTCTGCAACCCCCAGTACCTGTTGGCCTTTGCTAGGCCGCAGCCTGGGGCTTTCCAGGCTAGAACTCCCCAGCTCCTCTGCCTTTCCCCAGCCCTGCTCCACTCTGGTACCCTGTCCTTAGTTCCCTGCAGCCAGGCCCTTTTCTCTCTGAAGGCAGAGAGAGACTCTAAGCTCCTGGCTTCCAGCCTCTTATATAGGGCCAGCTGAGGCCTGATTGGGGCGTGGCCCAGCTGCAGCTGCTTCCCCAATCAGCCTAGCAACTTTTCCCCTTGCCACAGCCCTCTTCAAGGGCTGTTCTTAACCCCTCTGGGCAGGAGCAGGGTGTTCACCCCGCTACACACCCCAATATACAAACCACAGAAGTCCTGCTCAGTACAGATCCAGGAAGGCTCAGGGTGTTCCTCTACATGGCTCTCACCACAGGCTCAGGACCAAGAAGGTGATAGTCTCCTTTGAGAAGGGTGCAGTTCATAAGGTAAAATTTTCATAAGCACCTGAGTCCCATTTTCAGAAGTGACTTAGGCACATACAGTATGTCTGCACTGCAGCTGGAAGTGAGCCTCCCAGGCTGGGCTGACAAACTCATGTAAGCGGTGCTTGTGCTGAAGTGCTTAAAAATAGCTGGGTGGATGTTGCCATATGGGTGGCTAGCCCAAGCCTCTGCCTGAGCTCAGACTTGAGCATGGGTCTGAGCCTCTGCCAGGACTCCAACATCCACAAGCTATTTTAAGCACACTAACTAAGGTGAGCCTGCTAGCATGAGTCAGTCTACCAGGCCTGGGAGACTTGCTCCCAGGTACAGTGTAGATACCCTTAGGCCCCAGACCCTCAGAAATATTTAGGCACCTAACTTCAATTGCTTTCAGTGGGAATTAGGCACCTAAATACCTTTGAGGATCTGGGCCCTAAGTACTTCAGTCACTTTTAAAAATGGGACTTAGGCACTTCTGATTTTTTTATCCATAGTACCTTTTCATTCCACGGGCTTTCAGTTAGGACTGGGTGACACTTTCATAGTAAGACAATTTTTGTTAGAATATGCCTGTCATTGGGCTTTTGAAATGTAGGGCAATTACATGATATTCCACATCTTTAAAATGAAATTTTGCACCAAAACTGTTTGGTATGAGGACAAAAATATTGCACATTTTGAATTATTTTTTGTACTTTTAAGTTTGGTGGGTTGCTTGCTTATGATTGGTGACATCAGTTACATGGTACTAGTACTAGCTCGGGTTCCCTGACTGAATAAGCCTAGGTGGTCAGGAAGGAAGATCAGCAATCATTTTCTCAAAGACTGTGTGTGTGTGTGTGTGTTTTGTGTGCCCTGTTTGAACTAGTCAGAAAAAAGCAGTGAGCAGAAACATTAGTGAGCAGCTTTTGTGTAGCTTCCTGTTGCATTGTGTTAGACATTGGATCATAATATCTTTGATTCCAACGCCATCTGGGACCAGAACACATGCCTTGCTTGATGGCTTCCTGGAAGACACTAGAGGGAACTACTAGTAATACTGTAGGGAGCATAGATGACGACCACCCCTCTCCACAAGAAGACCCCCATTAGGTAAGGGTGTAGTCTTTGTTGAGGAAAATGTTTCTCACAGAAGTTGTTGTGAGATCGGGGAATGTCTAGCCTGCAAAGTTCCATAACAGTTAGTTCCAATAAGCATTCAGACTCTGAAACTCATGAGGATCCCCATATTATTAGATGTACAGCTTTATTATGGTGAGACTAAGTTTATGGACTAGTTACAGTGAGACTGACTGTACTTGTTCTTTTGTTAGTGTATAACTGGGAGGTAGTTCATGCTANTAGACTAGTTACAGTGAGACTGACTGTACTTTTGTTAGTGTATAACTGGGAGGTAGTTCATGCTATTGTGCTCATGAGTATAGTTTTCAGGCTGCTTTGCAACACATTGCTTCTGCATGTAGGTTGCCCATGTTGACATTGGTGCTTGCATGTTATGTTGTTACTCTGTAATTCTACCATAAAAGTTTCAAGAATCCATAATGCTTTGCATACACTGTGGTATTCTGATGAGGAACACACCAACTGAGATTTGGGCAGGCATGGGGGGTCCAAAATTAAACCCGTTATCAGATGGGTCCATTGCAGCAGACCTCATCTATAAAATTGGCTGCACCAATTTTACCATCCCTAACTTTTGTGAGTTCAAAATTTGGATCCACATTTGAAGTCTGACGCTTGACCGTATCGCTAACTGAACTATACGTATGTCCCAGATCCTCCATTCTGGACCACAATGCACACAATCCTTATTTTCATTTACACTAAGGCCAGCTTACCTTCTCTGTCAATCAAAATGCCCTCAGGGGTACTAGGTCTAGAGACACTTCCTCCCTCATTCCATTTTCCCCCTCCGCACAATAGATTCTTCTTCCCTATTCCCCACTGCCCCACTTGATAAAGTATTCCTACCTACCCACCCCTCTGCCTGAGAGACTCCTTCATTTTCCCTGTGATGTTTAAATACAGTACATGATAAAGTACACAATCCTCAGCATATCAGTTCTCTAAATTATTCATAATTACAAGTATTCTAATTTGGTTTAGATTTATGCTACTTTTTTTATTAAGAGCCTTTGTCAGCTTTGATTGTACATGGCAAATATGTTTCCGTCCGGGATTTATAGCACACTTTAGTCATAATTAACAAATTTTAATTCTAGTGAGGCCTAAATGGGTCTAAGGTGCAATAAACTAAAATGCCCATGTTTATATCTAAATATTTCCACTTTGTGTCTAAATGCATATTTTAATTCATTTTCCCCCGAGTTTCCCGTGACTGAGCATGTTATCTGCTGAGCATGAATACATATCTGGAGTACATAATTGCATAAAGTTAAGTATTTGAAAAAGAGGCTTCATGTTCTCCCCAGTGTGTTTATAAACTCTTGTCGACACTTGAGTGCCTAAAATTACATGTCTAAGTCCCTGATCCTGCAAACACTTAGGCATGTGCTTAACTCTAAGCACATGAGTAGTCTCAGTGAAGTCTAAAAATTAACATTGTGCATACCAAAATTGGAAAATGTGGGCACGGCTTAATGGTATTCTATCTGTCACCATTCTACAGAGACGAGGAGTGAGGACCCAAGGAAGGGCTGAAGATGTTTGAGTTGGATGTGCTTTACCAGTCATGGTGAACATTATTTGAGACTCTAAGGACAGTGGTGAACTGGGAAGGGGTGAGACTCTAGAGGGACTTGGCCAGAGGGGGTCAGGTCCTCAGCATAGGAGACTGTCCAGAAGTCCATAACAGGGTGCTCTGGGATGGTGAGTCGGCTACAGTGCCATTTTCGCTTTTCTTGCTCTAATGGCTAAGGTACCAAGGAAGTAGTTGCATGTTTCACTAGGCCTATTAAAGAACAGCCCGAGATTGTGCAGATGGATGATGATAATGATCCAGGTGTAGGATTTGGAACCAGTGGAATGAGATCTTGAATATCCTTTATGTTAAGTTAGTAACACTGCTATAACCTCAAATTGTATTTGACCTCCCCCAATAATGTACACCCTGTGACCTGAAGCCTGAAAGAGAAGGGAGCTCAGTGCTGTCACCTATTAGTGAAGTGGAAAAGGAGCAGTGCAGAGCTGCTTAAGAACCACAGATGGGCAGGGCTCCACTGACAGAGAGCCAGCTGTAGGAGAGCTGACTGACTAAGCCAGACCTCCCTGTCATTTTAATTACAGGACTGTTTGGGGCACTTTGGTTAAAATGCAGTTAAGTTTTGAGCCTGGGGGCCATGCAATTGCCCATGTTGTGAGATACAAGGATAAGACATCAGTATCGAGTGTGCTTGGGAGGTCACACTGATACCCAACTGTGCCGGCGACAGTGGTGAAGGGAGCCTGGACAGAGGTAGGGAAGGGACACGGGAGAAAATATGGTCTTGACTTCAGCTGGGAGCAGCTCACCGGTAAGGCCTCTGTCAAGGCAAAGGTCCTAGACATTACTGTCCCCCCTCCCTGACATCTGAGCTGTGACTACTGAACGGTGAACAATGCAGAGTGGTGGCAGATCCACGGAGGCAGCAGCAGCAGCTGGGGAGAGGTGGATGGGGCCAAGGAGCAGTGACAGTAGCTCCAAGGCTGCGCAGTGGTGGTGACACCTTAGGGGGGATGGACAGTGCAAAGCTAGGCAACTTGGGCTGAAGCCACAGAGAGCTGCATCCTACCAAGGGTCACAGGTGCAGGTATCCCTATCCAGTAACTAAAGTAAAAATCCACCCCAGCTGGATTAGGTAGTAGAGCCTCCGGTGCAGCCCGGGCTGCTCTGATGGGTTAAAATCCTTGGATTTCTCCAACCCAGAACAGCTAACTGTGAGCTAGCTAGCTGGGCAGGAGGGAAGTGGCCAGAAATATATCAGCCATTTACAACAGCTGATGGAGGACTGAGGTTCGGACTACTGTTAAGACACCCTGCATCAGTGCTGCTCCAGCTGAGTGTTCTCAGTAAAAACAGTCAGATGTTCCATTTGTTAGCAAAGTAAAATATTCCAGCAATGTTCTTAGGGTCCTGGCAGCCTAGGATCTAGGAAATGAGCATAGGTCCTAAACTCTGATTTTATTCCCTTCATTTTGCTGCCAACTGCTAAACCATTACTTAGGGTACGTCTACACTACGGGATTAATCCGAATTTACAGAATTCGATTTTTGGCAAACGATTGTATAAATTCGAGTGCATGCGGCCACACTAAGCAGATTAATTCGGCGGTGCGCGTCCATGTACTGCGACTAGCGTCGAATTCCGGAGCGTTGCACTGTGAGTAGCTATCCCATAGCTATCCCATAGTTCCCGCAGTCTCCCCCACCCATTGGAATTATGGGTTGAGATCCCAATGCCTGATGGGGCAAAAAACATTGTGGCGGGCGATTCTGGGAACATCCTCCCCCTCCCTCCGTGAAAGCAACGGCAGACAACCGTTTCGCGCCTTTTTTCCTGGGTGAACTGTGCAGACGCCATACCTCGGCAAGCATGGAGCCCGCTCAGCTCAAGACAGCAGTCATGAACATTGTAAACACCACGCGCATTATCGTGCAGTTTATGCTGAACCAGGACCTGAAAAACCAGGCGAGGAGGAGGCGGCTACGGCAGCGCGGCGACGAGAGTGATGAGGACATGGACATGGACAGAGAATTGTCTCGCGCCACGGGCCCCGGCGCTTTGGAGATCATGTTGTTAATGGGGCAGCTTCTCGCTGTGGAACGCCGATTCTGGGCCCGGGAAACAAGCACAGACTGGTGGGAC
>QXTE01000171.1:2576717-2611006 GCA_003942145.1 Platysternon megacephalum
AGGCAAACAGCCCAGTAGGAACGGGGCCACCTCTGTCCCCTTAATTACATTCCCGTATTTCAACCAGGTTACCCTGAACGATATCACTCTCCTGAGGATAACACAGCAAGATAAAGAACGGATGTTGCTTGAATGCCAGCAAACACCGGGACCATACGCTGCCAAGCTTTGTCATGCAATGATACCAGATTACTTGCTGCTAGCATGGCGTGGTCAAGTGTCCTACCATGGAGGACGGAATAAGGCTGCCCTGCCCAGAAACCTTCTGCAAAAGCTTTTGGAGTACCTCCAGGAGAGTTTCATGGAGATGTCCCTGGAGGATTTCCGCTCCATCCCTAGACACGTTAACAGACTTTTCCAGTAGCTGTACTGGCCGCGAATGCATCCCAAGTCCTCAGGGCAAATTAATCATTAAAAAATGCTTGTTTTTAAACCATGTTTGATATTTACAAAGGTACACTCACCAGAGGTCCCTTCCAGGGGGTCTGCGCTACCGCCTTGGGAGGGTTCGGAGGGTACTTCAGTCAGGGTGAGAAAAAGATCCTGGCTGTTGGGGAGAATGGAGTGCTGTGTGCTCTCCGCAAGCTCGTCCTCCTCCTCCTCTTCCCCGTCCGCAGAATCCTCATGCATGGCTGAGAGTAACCCCTCCTCGGAATCCACGGTCAGTGGTGGGGTAGTGGTGGCGGCGCCCCCTAGAATTGCATGCAGCTCATCGTAGAAGCGGCATGTCTGCGGCTCTGCCCCGGACCGTCCGTTTGCTTCCTTGGTTTTCTGGTAGGCTTGTCGGAGCTCCTTCACTTTCACACGGCACTGATATGAGTCCCGATTGTGGCCTCTCTCCATCATGCCCATGGAGATTTTGTCAAATGTTTTAGCATTTCGTCTCTTGGACTGTAGTTCTGCTAGGACGGAATCCTCTCCCCATATAGCGATCAGATCCAGTACCTCCCGTGTGGTCCATGCTGGTGCTCTTTTTCGGTTCTCGGACTGCATGGTTACCTGTGCTGATGAGCTCTGTGTGGTCACCTGTGCTCTCCACGCTGGGCAAACAGGAAATGAAATTCAAAAGTTCGCGGGGCTTTTCCTGTCCACCTGGCCAGAGCATCCGAGTTTAGATTGCTGTCCAGAGCGGTCACAATGGTGCACTGTGGGATAGGTCCCGGAGGCCAATACCATCGAATTTCGTCCACACTAACCGTAATTCAAACTGGCAATACCGATTTCAGCGCTACTCCCCTCGTCGGAGAGGAGTACAGAAACCGATTTTAAGAGCCCTTTATATTGAAGTAAATGGCTTTGTTGTGTGGATGGGTGCAGGGTTAATTTGCTAAAACGCTGCTAAATTCGAACTAAAATCGTAGTGTAGACCAGGCCTTAGAATTTGATATTAAATAAAACAAAGACAAAGGTGGACTGGCCTGTTAGGGCATCTTTGGGTTCAAACCTCTGTCCTTTGCTGTCTAGCTAGAAGTGCTTCAAAAATCATGAACTACGCTTAACCCTCGAGGAGCAGAGTCTTTTGTGCAAACTTTCTGGCCAACTGACCCTGATGGGCTCCAGAGGGAGCCATGTCCAGACTTTTCCTTGCCCTAATGTTGAAATTGCCCAAATCATTGTGCTCACAAAGGGCTCAGTTCTGCAATCTTTACTCACACCAATCAGACTAAATGGTACTGAGTGGAAGAGCTTCAGAATCAGAGCTAATCTCTAGTTAAAAAAAATTACCCCTACAGTAAAATTACTTTAGCGAAGAAACCACGAATACATTTTGGGAGGGAGGTGAGAGGGTTGGCTATTGCTATTCCATATGGCCTAAAACTCTTTCACTAGTTGATATTAACAGTCATTCAAGATCATGTCATAAGAAGTGTTTAGTGAGAGCAAACCTAGTAACTAATAAACTGCTACTATTGGACAAGAAATGTGCAAAGCACCTAATATTGCAGAATGGCCTTGCCAGACTGGGGGAACTAGTGACACTTATTATTATTTGAAGCTTAGGAGCCCCAGTCATAGACCAGAACCCCATTATGGTAGGTACTGTACCCCCAAAGAGCTTAAATCTAAGTATAAGATGGGACAACAGCTGGATGCAGATGAGGAGCACAAAGAAACAAAGAGACAACGTTAGTCAGCATGATGAGTAGGGGGTCACAGCATAGCAGAGGCCTAAACATTGCAAAGTTCTTTTTTTTTTTTAAATCTTTTCAGGAAGTGTATGATTAGCCCTTTGTTACAAGCTCAGTGCAATGTGAGCCAGATTCAAGAGTTCAGCTGCTTAATGTACTTATTACTGGTACTACATATAATTATTTATACACATTCAAAATAAGTGCTTAGTGGGTGTAGAATAGTGCCATAGCAGAATTCTCAGCCCACTTATATCAGAGGTAGCATTTTACTCTCGCTCTGCACAGATGTAAATGACTATACAAGGTACAAGGCAGAGGAGAATCAAGTCCATATTGTAATGGAGAGGATTGATGGTTACGGGGTTAATGATCTTCTGTGAAAGTTCCTGTAATTGTGTGGCATGCCTTAGAAGCAAATATTCATACATAAAGTTTAGAGGGTGCAACAAAGGGAATAACAAAGGGAATAACAGAGGAGGCAGAAGGAGGGTTGAGGACTGACCTCTGTAAAACAAACCGTGAAACTACTGCTGTTTGCCAGTCTTCATCACCATTTAGGATTGGATGTCAATGACCACTCTAGCATGTCCCTTGTGAAGCCACTAATCATTTCTAGCTCGATGATGTGAGAGTCACCATGCACAGATCTACTATTGGCACATGCTGCCAAAAAACAGTTTACAGTTGTCTGCATTCTTACAAATTTGAAAAAAGCACAGTGGAAATTAATGAAAAGCTTTACTCCTGCATGCAGTCATTTCTCTTAAATACTTATGTAGCAACTGCAACTGGATAACAGTATACACACAGACATAAATCAAAATAAGATCCATTACTGTTGAGACATAAAACAAGAACATGCAGTCTATGTATTGTTCCATTTTCAACTTGGCTACTAAAACACAATAAAACAGATTTGGATGAGGCAAGCTGGATAATATGTAACAAACCTTTTGCAATGGAAGAGTGATTTGCATATCCCTTAAGTCCTCTTTTTGTATGGCTTTAGAAAACATATATAAGCTGGTGCCAAGATATCTCGTTCTTCTGCCAGTGCTTTGGCAACTTGCAGTGAGGGTGGTGCCAGGCAGCATGGTCTGCAAAATGCTAAATAGAAAAAAGCAGATGCAGGTTGTTTGAACCACATGGAGTCCTGAGCTCCCTTGAAAAGGCACGCGTGTTTCCCTCTATTGTGAGCAGTACGTACTGAGCCATACAAAAATGTGCTCATTGTTACCTCAAAAGTTTATTTGCTAGGTTAGGTGAGGATACCTTTTTAAAAAAAATTAAAGTTTTATTGTGCTCCTCAGTGATCACTTCTGGCACAAGCAGGATTTGGCAAAGTTGTGTGAAATAAGGCATGCTTTAAAAGAAACACCATACCTGTACAGTGCCTAGTTCTCTGGGTAAGTGTTTGATATTTAACTAATTTCAGTCTTAATAAACATTGAACCTACTGCACATGGGCCTGGGGCCTGGTTTTGAGCTACAGTATAATTTGAGAATCTGTAGGGAGGAAACTCATACAGAGAACATCCTCTCAACACCAGCCACCTCACAGTCCTTCCTCCCCCACCAAAGCTGTCCTTCTACCTTCCAGCAAGCCTTACAACCCACTGTTGCAAAAGTAATGGTAATGAGGAACATGTGGGCTCCACCCTCATTGTACTATCTCCAGGTCTGGTGGCCCATTCCCTAAGTCTTCGGCGAAGTCTATATTTGTGGGTACTGCCAGTAAGGAGCACTGTTTCACGTTCCCCTCACCCACATCCTCATAACTATTGTTTGAACAAGGATTGGCCAGCTCCTTCATGAATCTCTAAACTTCCCTTCTTGAGGTATATAGTCTGGATTTTCTTAATAGCATAGCAATACACATAGCAGTGTAACCCAATCTAACTTACACATGTACGTTTTATATTACAATGAATTTTATTTGCAAACTGCAATTTTTGTGTGTTTGGGTGTGTCGCGAATGGCGAGGCCTAGGCAGTCATTTGTGCTGTTAGGAACAAACACCCCTAGGCAGAAAATTTGAATTATAGTCTCAAGCCTGAGGCCCGTTTATTGAGCTCACACACACACATACCAACGCGCTGGGGCAGCCGGTCGAAACCTGCTACACACCAACGCGCTGGGGCAGCAGGTCGAAACCTGCTAGCCCCGATCAACAGGTCTCGTACAAATTTATAGTCTTAAACCACAACCGCACACGCGTCATTGCCAAGNGTTTCACGTTCCCCTCACCCCCATCCTCATAACTATTGTTTGAACAAGAATTGGCCAGCTCCTTCATGAATCTCTAAACTTCCCTTCTTGAGGTATATAGTCTGGATTTTCTTAATAGCATAGCAATACACATAGCAGTGTAACCCAATCTAACTTACACATGTACGTTTTATATTACAATGAATTTTATTTGCAAACTGCAATTTTTGTGTGTTTGGGTGGAACTCACTGTAATACCAGAAGCAGATACCAGCAAAGCAGTTAGGGCCTGTTGAAGCCAAGGGGAGTCTTTCCACTGATGTCAATGGCCTTTCGATCAGGCCTTTCCTGTTCTCTATCATCAAATACAAAAATGTACTTGATCAGATTTGCTTGTGAGCAGTCACATGTGACGCCAGCCTTCAATGGAGGACAATAGACTTTCTCTTAGCCCTGGTCTACACTACAAGTTTAGGTCAAATTTAGCAGCGTTAGATCGATTTAACCCTGCACCCGTCCACACGAAGAAGCCATTTTTGTCGACTTAAAGGGGTCTTAAAATCAACTTCTGTACTCCTCCCCGACGAGGGGATTAGCGCTGAAATCGACATCGCCAGGTCGAATTTGGGAGTAGTGTGGACGCAATTTGACGGTATTGGCCTCCAGGAGCTATCCCAGAGTGCTCCATTGTGACAGCACTCTCAACTCAGATGCACTGGCCAGGTAGACAGGAAAAGCCCCACGAACTGTGGAATTTCATTTCCTGTTTGGCCAGCATGGCAAGCTGATCAGCACAAGTGACCATGGAGTCCCAGAATCGCAAAAGAGCTCCAGCATGGACCGAACGGGAGGTACTGGATCTGATCACTGTATGGGAAGACGAATCCGTGCTATCAGAACTCCGTTCCAAAAGACAAAATGCCAAAATGCCAAAACCTAACCTGTCCTTTAAATCGGCTTCGGTACCCAATGACTGGAAGTTAGCTAATGTAACGCCAATATTTAAAAAGGGCTCTAGGGGTGATCCCGGCAATTATAGACCGGTAAGTCTAACGTCGGTACCGGGCAAATTAGTTGAAACAATAGTAAAGAATAAAATTGTCAGACACATAGAAAAACATAAACTCTTGAGCAAGAGTCAACATGGTTTCTGTAAAGGNAGGATGAGGATTTTGGGGACGAGGAAGATGAGGAGGAGGTTGAAGATGGCACACAGCAGGCAAGCGGAGAAACCGTTCTCCCCGACAGCCAGGAACTGTTTATCACCCTGGAGACATTACCCTCCCAACCCAGGCTCCCGGACCTTGAAGGTGGAGAAGGCACCTCTGGTGAGTGTACCTTTGTAAATATAATACATGGTTTTAAAGCAAGTGTGTTTAATGATTAATTTTCCCTGAAGACTTGGGATGTATTTGCGGCCAGTAAAGCTACTGGAATGCAGTCAAGCAACATCCGTTCTTTATCTCTCTGTGTTATCTGCAGGAGAGTGATATCATTCATGGTCACCTGGTTGAAATAGGGGAATTTTATTAAGGGGACATTCAGAGGTGGCCGGTCCTGCTGGGCTGTGTGTCTGTGGCTGAAAAGAAATCATCCCCGCTGTTAGCCATACGGTGGGGGGGAGGGGTGAAGCGATCATCCCAGAGAATTGTGTGTGTGGGGGGGGGGGGGGTTAGTTGGGTTTGTGCTGCACGTTAACCTGAAAACCGCAGCCCCTCTTTTTAAACGGCCAACCCATTTTAAATGGTCAACCCAACTCTCCCTTTTTTTCCTCCCACAGTTGCAAATGTTTCAACGCTCCCCCTATCATCTCCATCCCAGAGGCTAGCGCAGATAAGAAGGCGAGAAAAATGCACTCGCGATGAAATATTCTCTGAGCTCATGCAGTCCTCCCGCACCGAAAGAGCCCAGCAGAATGCATGGAGGAAGACAATGTCAGAGTCAAGGAAAGCACAAAATGAACGTGAGGACAGGAGGGACACGCAAGAGGATAGATGGCTGGAGCAAGAGGAGAGGTGGCGGCAGCGTGATGAGAGGAGGCAGGCTGCAATGCTGAGGCTACTGAAGGATTAAACTGATCTGCTCCGGAGTATGGTTGAGGTGCAGGAAAGGCAGCAGGAGCACAGACCTCCGCTGCAGCCCCTGTGTAACCAACCGCCCTCCTCCCCAAGTTCCATAGTCTCCTCACCAGATTCCTAAGCATGCGGGGGGGATGGGCCTCCGGGCACCCAACCACTCCACGCCAGAGGACTGCCCAAGCAACAGAAGGCTGGCATTCAATAAGTTTTGAAGTGCAGTGTGGCCTTGTCCTTCCCTCTTCCCCTCCTCCACCACCCCACCCGGTGCTTCCCTCTTCCACCACCCCTCCCGGGCTCCCTTGGCAGTTATCCCCCCATTTGTGTGACAAATTAATAAAGAATGCATGGATTTGAAACAACAATGACTTTATTGCCTCTGCAAGCGGTGATCGAAGGGGGGAGGGGAGGGCGGTTGGCTTACAGGGAAGTAGAGTGAACCAAGGGGGCGGGTTTCCATCAAGGAGAAACAAACAGAACTTTCACACCGTAGCCTGTCCAGTCATGAAACTGTTTTTCAAAGCTTCTCTGATGCGCAGCGTGCCCTCCTGTGCTCTTCTAACCACCCTGGTGTCGGGCTGCGTGTAATCAGCGGCCAGGCAATTTGCCTCAACCTCCCACCCTGCCATAAATGTCTCCCTCTTACTCTCTCAGATATTGTGGAGCACACAGCAAGCAGCAATAACAATGGGAATATTGGTTTCGCTGAGGTCTAACTGAGTCAGTAAACTGCACCAGCGCGCTTTTAAACGTCCAAATGCACATTCTACCACCATTCTGCACTTGCTCAGCCTATAGTTGAACAGCTCCTGACTACTGTCCAGGTTGCCTGTGTATGGCTTCATGAGCCATGGCATTAAGGGGTAGGCTGGGTCCCCGAGGATAACTATAGGCATTTCAACATCCCCAACGGTTATTTTCTGGTCTGGAAAATAAGTCCCTTGCTGCAGCCGATCAGACAGACCAGAGTTCCTGAAGATGCGAGTGTCATGTACCTTTCCCGGCCATCCCACGTTGACATTGGTGAAATGTCCCTTGTGATCCACCAGTGCTTGCAGCACCACTGAAAAGTTCCCCTTGCGGTTTATGTACTGGCTGCTTTGGTGCTCCGGTCCCAAGATAGTGATATGCGTTCCGTCTATCGCCCAACCACAGTTAGGGAATCCTATTGCAACAAAGCCATCCACTATGATCTGCACATTTCCCAGAGTCACTATCCTTGATATCAGCAGCTCAGTGATCACGTTGGCTACTTGGATCACAGCAGCCCCCACAGTATATTTGCCCACTCCAAATTGATGTCCGACTGACCGGTAGCTGTCTGGCGTTGCAAGCTTCCAGTGGGCTATCGCCACTCGCTTGTGAACTGTGAGGGCTGCTCTCATCTTGGTATTCTTGCGCTTCAGGGCAGGGGAAAGCAAGTCACAAAGTTATATGAAAGTGCCCTTACGCATGCGAAAGTTTCGCAGCCACTGGGAATCATCCCAGACCTGCAACACTATGCAGTCCCACCAGTCTGTGATTGTTTCCTGGGCCCAGAATCTGCGTTCCACGGCATGAACCTGCCCCATTACCACGATGATGTCCAAATTGCCAGGGCCCGTGCTTTGTGAGAAGTCTGTATCCATGTCCTCATCACTCTCGTCACCATGCTGCCGTCACCTTCTCGCCTGCTTTTGCAGGTTCTGGTGCTGCATATACTGCAGGATAATGCACGAGGTGTTTACAGTGCCCATAACTGCCGCGGTGATCTGAGCAGGCTCCGTGCTTGCTGTGGTATGGCATCTGCAGGAGAGCAGAGTGGCAGCGGAAGTGTGACGATGATTTGCTGCCCTATTGCACCGTCTGCTGCCAGCAGCACCCAGGACACAATAGCGGCGTCTGAGCTGAGCGGGCTGCATGCTTGTCGTGGTGTGGCATCTGCGCGGAAAAAAGGCGTGAAACGATTGTCTGCCGTTGCTCTCACGGAGGGAGGGGCGACTAATGACATGTACCCAAAATCACCCGCAACAATGTTTTTGCCCCATCAGGCAGTGGGAGCTCAACCCGGAATTCCAATGGGTGGCGGAGACTGCGGGAACTGTGGGATAGCTACCCACAGTGCACCACTCCAAAAGTCGATGCTCGCCTCAGTACTGTGGACGCACTCCGCCGACTTAATGCGCTTAGTGGGGGGGACACACAATCGATTGTGTAAAATCGCTTCCTAAGAAATTGACTTCTATAAATTCGACCTAATTTCGTAGTGTAGACATACCCTTAGAGTGGCTCCCGAAGATCTGCTCCTTTAGCTGCCCAACTTTGTATTTGGAGCGAAAGATGCAGATGTTGAATCTCATGCTTCTGATTGATACCTACACCAGTAATAGCTGTACGGATGAAGCCATAGATAGCAGAGATAAGGTAGCTGAAAATGAACCAAAAATACCAGTATTTTATGCCAAGAAACTGTCATGGAGACTACTTATCTACAGTGAGTTACCCTAGTAGTCAATGGGACTACTCACATATACAAGTATGGGCAGGATCAGGGACTAAATTTGATATGACAAAAATGAAGATCCTAAGCACATAAAAAGAAGTAAGGGAGACATAACAGGAATTATACGATTGCAAGGGTACCTGGGTCAGAAAGGCCAGTGCACCTCTCAATTGGCTGCCAAGTTCTTGTGGTGTTGGGTTTTTCCCCCTTTCTCCTTTTGTAGGCTTAGTGGCAGAAGCGAGTTTTTGGGAGGGAAATGAATGAGGTCAGGCAGTTTGCTTTGTTTTGGGTGGGCATTCAAAGTAGCAGCATGGAAGAAGGTCCGTAGAAGGAAACGAAGGGGTAGTGGAGAGGGCAGGAAGTAGAACAGGTCATGGATATAGGCAGGAGGTGTATGGTATACAGCAAGGACAAGGGTTGAGATTTTCAAAGCCCATTAGGGTGTTCAACCATACAAGTCTTATTAATTCTAATGGGAATTTAGCTCAAACCTTTGAAGATCTCAACCAAGACAATTAAGCTTGATATGCAAGACAATAGGGAGCCAGTGTGGAAGTAAACCACATTAAAATAAAAATATTTGCTCCAGATGCTGCCCCTCACAATAGCATTACTACATCAAAAGACAATCATTTGGGTTTGAGAGATCTTGCTGCATGTTGCTGCTGCTCTTGTCTGTCTGTCTCATAATTATAAACATGTTTGTTAGGCTGTGAAAAATAATGGGTTGGTTTCTTTCTTTCTTTCTTTTTTCAAGAAGTGTAGTGGCTAGAATAGATCACCATGAAAGTTGGGCTTCCTGACATACCACAAATATGTATCCTATATGATGAGTCTAGGCTCCAGGGGCTGTCAAAAGAAAATCTCTTGGGTTATTTTTTTATCACAATGACAGCAAAGACTGCTCTCCTGCGACACTAGAAAAAAATGTGAAGCTGACAGTACAAGAATGAATTGCTTCTTTAATAGAAAGAAGCTGCATCAAGCAAGAAGGTAATCCACAGGCTGTGGGAGGAGAAGATAAATATGAATGTATACATGAACAATCTTTCCTATACTGAGAGTCAGAGGTCATTCTTCTCCTTTTTTTTTCTTTCTTTCTGTCTGCTCCAGGGAAGTATAAGATTTTGTTAGGTTTCTACACTTTCTGCTTTACTAGTGATTACCATATATATATTATTTGTACCTATCTGAACTTTTTACATAAAAACACCATCTCAAACTTCTCTTTTAATCCTGTATCATCTCACACTGTCCCTAAGATGGTGTTTAATCAATGACATGGATATAAGTCCCTCACTTACCCAATTCCCTAGAGGTATCAGAAAGCCTAAACTGTTTCTGCTTTAAAACCTCATGCCAAGCAGCAGTATTAAATGTTTAGCAGTTGACTTGCAAGGTTCTCTTATCATCTTTGACTTTAATGCCCTGGATTGAATACTCCTTTTTGGTGCTCTTTTGTTTCTTCAGCTCTTACACAGTGTATAGAAATGGGCAACATTTTGATCTGTAGCTATTTAAAATGTTAACTTGCTAGCTTGGAAGCATATGTTTGAGACGATTGTTCAAATAATAAATGAGAGGTACAGTTGGAATTGTTTCCCTACAATTACAGATTCTGGAGACCTGGTGCAACCAAACCTAGTGAAATTATTTTGATTCACCTAGGTATTAGTCCTTCATCATAACTCAGCTTCATTGCTCCTATTAAGTTTACAGTGAAGAATGAGAGGAAAAAAGATTAAATTTATGCTAGTGTGTTGACAGCAAATTCTGACTGTGTGAAGCAAGAACTGAGCCACTGTTGAAATTTAGGGTAAAGTTATGACTGAGATTATATGATCTTACGCGCAGTGAGACTTTCTTTGGTCTCAGAGATAGTGTGGAGATTGGTAGCCTTCTGCTGCTCTACCCATACACGTTTCTATTTAAAAGTCAGCTTTGTGCAAACTGAGAGATGGAGTATAAAATGGAGTTAAAATAAGAGGAACAGTCCTGTATTGAGCAAGAGATGGATTGACAATTGCATAAATCTTTCCCACCTCTAGATTCTATGATCTAGCACTCTATAGTCCCCTATCTAAAAAATGTGTCTAAATCACCTTAAATTAGGACAAAAGTTATCTGCTAGCAACAAACTACACAGGCAAACGTTGAAGTGAAAAGAAGAATTTCACAGGGGAATAAAATAAATAAATTCTCAATCTTAACTAGAGAGAGGCTACTTCATCTTGATGGTACTGGAGCTAGGTTTTTAAAATTCCAACTAAAAACTATTACAACTTGTGAAACTTTGTCTTTCCCTCCACACCTTCCTAGGCTAGTCTACGCAGGCATCCGAATCCCATGTTCTCACTAGAGGACAGAACATAGGGGAAATGTGCATTTGTGCATGTAGCATAACCACTGGCCACACCATTAAGTCAATAATATAAGCTTATGACTTGCCATCCTGGTGGAGGAGACTGTTCGGAACAAACCTCTTAAAGCAAATAGGTCCAGTAAATTCTAAAATAAAGTAAAAAGGAACAGGAGTACTTGTGGCACCTTAGAGACTAACACANCTGGGAGTAGATGGGCCATTACACAAGGTAAAACTATTTCTCCATGCTTATCTTCCTCCCCACCCCCCGCCCCCTACAGTTCCTTATATCTCCTTGTCAAGTGCTGGAAATGGGCCATTTTCATTACCACCACAAAGACTTATTTTTCTCTCCTGCTGACAACTGATCACTCTCCTTATAATGTGTATGGTAAGATCAATTGTTTCATGTATATATATATATCTTCCTTCTGTATTTTCCACTGCATGCATCCGATGAAGTGAGCTGTAGCCCACGAAAGCTTATGCTACAATAAATGTGTTAGTCTCTAAGGTGCCACAAGTACTCCTGTTCCTTTTTGCGGATACAGACTAACACGGCTATTACTCTGAAACCTAAAATAAAGTAAAAATTTCTGAGCCCCATGCAAGAAACAAATAAATCACTCTCTAGGAAGGTAAGGAAGCATGTTTTAATAAGGGCAATAATGTCCACTGAAGCACACCATAGGTCAGAGGTCAAATGAGGATGATGTATGGAATTCAAAGGCTTTTTTTTTTTGTCTTGGAGGAGACATATGCATATTCTATACATGGTTTCTCCTACCCATGTAAACAACCTAGCAATCATTTAATCATACATTTAAAAGGTTGGCCTGCCTGACATTCTCCTAACCTTCACCTACAAATCAAGCTCTGCCCACTTGAGAAACAGCGTTCTCTTCCAAACTGGGTCACTGCAATATTGTACAGATCTTCATAATGTGATGTTCTTGTGATGGGTTGGACCCCCCTTCTGGGATGCCACCTGATGTACTGAGATTTCACTGAGCCTGCCTGCTTTCCTAGCCTGGGCTCCCTCTCCCTGTTTTGCTGAATTAGGCTCTCCGTCCTCTGGCAGCACACACACAGGTAGGGATGCACCAGCTGTAGAATCACACAAAGTCTGCAAACAGCTCTCTATGAGAAGACTCCGCTAGTGCAGCTCCCCTCTGGAAAGTACACCCAAAATAATAATATCTTGTACTGTAGAGAAATGTATACAATGTAAGCTCATAAATTCGCCCCCTCTCTCAATGTGGAGGAAGATATGCACAATTTCTTGCCTCCCCCCGTCCCAGTTACAAATTGCACAAACTGAGTTTAATAATAAACAAGTTTATTAACTATAAAAGGCAGATTTTAAGTGATTATAAGGGATAGCAAACAGAACAAAGCAGATTACCAAGCAAATAAAACCAAACACACATACTAAGCTTAGGATCTTAAAGACTGGTTTCAAGAAGTAATTTCTCACCCTAAATGTTGTTTTAGGCAAGTTGCAGAGTTTCTGTAGCTTAGAGGCCCAGTTATTTCTCTTTACAGACTAGACCCCTGTCTTAGTCTGGACTCAGCCCTTGCCTTTCCTCTCAGCTTAGTTCCTTAGACTGCTGAAAGTACCTGAAGAGCCATTCTTCTTGGCCAGGAAGGCAATGGAGAAAAGTCCTGTTTGCCTTTCTCCCCAACCTTAGATAAGATTTACATAAGGCTGGAATCTTTTGTTTCCCAGTCTTGACCTCTCCCTCCTTTTAGTGGAAAATTACTAGAGGTCCACGATGGTATTTAGTACCAGGTGACAGGACCACCTGACCTAGTAGTGTCACCGCTACGTCCCAGGACGCCTCTCAGGAAGGAGAGAGATTAGTATCTTCACAGTCTTGTTGTTTCTTTCTAATGGCCCATCAAGGGTGGCCTGTTGTCTGGTGGGTCTGTCCCAAATACACACACAGTTGTGATTGTTACATAGTCAATATTCCTAACTTTAGATAAAGAAATGATACATGCATAACAATTGGATAATCACATTAAGTAAATTATAACCTTTCCAATGATACCTTACAAGACACATCTTGCATAAAATATCCGTTATGCCATATCCATATCATAAGCATATTTCTATAAAGAATATGGGGTGTAATGTCACAGTTTTCTTCACTTTCTTGTGTTTTGATGAGCCGCAAAAGAAATTTAACATTTTAAACTACCATTTTTAGGCTTCAGAGTCAACACAACTTTTGATGAATGGAGGCAGTTCACATCACTCAGAATTACTGTTTCTGTGTGCCTGCAGTCTTGGGTGAACACTGTTGCATTGGTTTACACCCTGGTCACAATCTGAAGATTCTGTTTGCAATCATAAAGGTTTCAAGTAATAATTTATAAAAGAAACTCTAGAGAACAAGACGGCAGCCTCCAAGAAGAAAGAGGAAGGTGGGGGGGAAGCCATTGCTAGCCAGACAAATTACATTCTTGCCTATTCCTTTTTCAGTTCCCTCTTGACTATATTATTCTTCCCCTCTCCTTTGATACTGGCAAATGTTTAATAATTTTATATTGTAGTGTGATGGGCACCGTCTTAGCCGACACACCAGGGACCTCTATAGCTAAAAGCATGAGTTGCTACAGTCTGAGCTGAAGAGCCAATACTCTGTAATTAGGTGCAGCAACAAATCCATATCCTCTATGAATTGTCATAAAGGGGGACTATGGGGTAGATAAACCCAACATTGTAACAGCCAGGAAAGAGTTGATATATGAACCAATTAGTAATCCAGCTGAATTGAAGGGGCCAATTAGAAACAGCTCGCATAAAGGCTGCTGCTCAGGCAGACAAAGGTATCTGCTAGAGACTGAAAGGTGCCTTGATGTGTCTCAGTAGCAGGTTGGGAAGAAACCATACAAGGAGACAGAACTCCAGAATTGGAGGAGTGGTGTCTGCAGCATTGTGAGAGACTCAGACAAACAGCAAATAAAGTAGAAGCAGCCCAGGGAAGTGGCGAGAGATTGGAAGGAGCAGATGTTAGCTGCCTAATACAAGATCCTTGGGCTGTAACCCAGAGGGGAAGGCTGGCCTAGGTTCCCCTTCCCCAGCAAGAGAAGCACAAACCTCAGGATTAAAAGAGGTAAAAACTGATAGTCCCAGATGGGGCTGAAGACAATTAAACTGTTTTTTTCTCAATGTATTTTTATCCCTGGAAAGGTGACCTGGCTGAAGGGCTGGGCCATAGAAGCTGCAGACCGCTGGAGAACTAGAACCAGACAACAGCGGGTGGTAGAGTACAAAAATTCCTGCAATGCCACACTCTGGCTCATGGGGGCACTCTGGTGATGAGTTCCCCTATCACAGTGACACGTAACACCCACTCACCAATGGGTTATAGTAATACCTACAGTCCAGGAACAGGTGGGTCCCATCTGTGCTAGGTTCTGTACAAATATTTATTTACAGTCCCTTTCCCAAAGAGCTTACAATCTAAAATGTCTTCCTTTCTTTGATTCCATTTGTTCCTCTGGAGCCCAGACTCATGCTGTCCTGGTCCCTCTTGATTCCCACCCTTTTCTCTCTGGATATGTCTATACAGCAACTAGACACCCAGGGCTGGCCCATCCCAGCCAACTCGGGCACACGGGGCTCATTGCTGTGTAGATTTCCGGGCACGGGCTGCAGCCTGAGCTCTGGGATTTTCCCAGCTGCTCTGGTTATTGTTAATAAATGCATAGTCTTTGTACTCAGCTAAAGTCTCGGAATAAATAGGTGTATAACAGTTAACACTAGAAAAAGCCTTTAAAAATATTGGTTCCAGAAAGGAGAGCGTTGTTTTTTTTCAATAGCAACAATTTAGATAAGTGTGTACCCTCTGCCCAACCAAAATTCCACTTAAATACAAACTTTTTATTATAAGAGGTTTGTCTCTGACCTATCTTTGCTCTAAAGTAAAGTAACTGAAAAAGTTTTAAAAGGCATTTAGTATGTGTAAGGTCCCTCAACAGGGAGTTTAAGGGAATCATAGAATCATAGAACTTAAGATCAGAAGGGACCATTATGATCATCTAGTCTGACCTCCTGCATGATGCAGGCCACAAGAGTTGACCCACCCACTCCTGAAATAACTCTCACCCTTGACTCAACTGTTGAAGTCCCCAAATCATGATTTAACGACTTCAAGCAGCAGATAATCCTCTAGCAAGCGACCCCTGCCCCATGCTGCGGAGGAAGGCGAAAAACCTCCAGGGCCTCTGCCAATCTACCCTGGAGGAAAATTCCTTCCCGACCCCAAATATGGCGATCAGCTGAACCCCGAGCATGCGGGCAAGATTCTCCATCCAGACACTCAGGAAAAAGACTTTCAATATCCCAACATTTACCATCGGTACTAACTACCAGCGGTGGCACATTATTGACCTATTGTGTAAATCAAGTTATCCTATCAAACCATTCCCTCCATAAACTTATCAAGCTTAATCTTAAAGCCGGAGAGGTCTTTCGCCCCCACTATTTCCCTCGGTAGGCCGTTCCAGTATTTCACTCCTCTGACGGTTAGAAACCTTCGCCTAATTTCAAGCCTAAACTTCCCAACTGCCAATTTATATCCATTTGTTCTCGTATCCACATTAGCACTGAGCCGAAATAATTCCTCTCCCTCCCTGATATTGATCCCTCTGATATATTTAAAGAGAGCAATCATATCTCCCCTCAACCTTCTTTTGGTTAAGGAAAACAAACCGAGCTCCTCAAGTCTCCTTTCATACGACAGGCTTTCCATTCCTCGGATCATCCTAGTGGCCCTTCTCTGTACCCTTTCCAGTTTAAATTCATCCTTCTTAAACATGGGAGACCAGAACTGCACACAGTACTCCAAATGAGGTCTCACCAGCGCCTTGTATAACGGGACTAGCACCTCCTTATCTCTACTAGAAATACCTCGCCTAATGCATCCCAAGACCGCATTAGCCTTTTTAACGGCCACATCACATTGCCGACTCATAGTCATCCTGCGATCAACCAGGACTCCGAGGTCCTTCTCCTCGTCCGTTACTTCCAACTGGTGCGTCCCCAGCCTATAACTATAATTCTTGTTAGTCATCCCTAGATGCATAACCTTACACTTCTCACTATTAAATTTCATCCTATTACTAATACTCCAGTTTACAAGGTCATCCAAATCTCCCTGGAGGATATCCCTATCCTTCTCCGAATTGGCAATACCTCCCAACTTCGTGTCATCCGCAAACTTTATCAGCCCACTCCTACTTTTGGTTCCGAGGTCAGCGATAAATAGATTGAATAACATCGGACCCAAAACCGAACCCTGAGGAACTCCACTGGTAACCTCCCTCCAACCCGACAGCTCCCCTTTCAGTACGACCCGCTGCAGTCTCCCCTTTAACCAGTTCTTTATCCACCTCCAGAATTTCATTTCGATCCCCATCCTTTCCAATTTAACCAGTAATTCTTCATGCGGTACCGTATCGAACGCCTTACTGAAATCAAGATATATCAGATCCACCGCATTTCCCTTGTCTAAAAAATCTGTTACTTTCTCAAAGAAGGAGATCAGGTTGGTTTGGCACGATCTACCTTTCGTAAAACCATGTTGTAATTTGTCCCAATTGCCATTGACCTCAAGGTCCGTAACTACTCTCTCCTTCAATATTTTTTCCATGACTTTGCACACTACAGATGTTAAACTAACAGGCCTGTAGTTACCCGGGTCACTTTTTTTCCCCTTCTTGAATATAGGAACTACATTAGCTAATCTCCAGTCAAACGGTACAACCCCCGAGTTTAGGGATTCATTAAAAATGAATAAGAGACTATACATGAGTTCACAATGTTAACAGCTACTAGCCACCTCTTTATTTCTCAATTTAGCTGCCAAAAACCTCCTCCTGTATTTTGGCGCTTTCAAGGGGTGCCACCCAGGGCTTCCTGATCATAGATGTCTTCCATAAACACACTTCCCTTTAACATACACCATGGGGATCACTCCATCTATATACATGGATAAAACTGCTCTATTCGCTAAATGCTTTACTGCTTTGCAACCATATGTTGAACTAAAATCTGGAAACTAGAGTGAAAGCTTCACTCATTCGCTCTAATGAATAGAAGAACCATTGCAGGTTACCACATGCTTTTTTAAATGGTGAGTGGACAAATGCTATAAATGGCATAGTGGAATGTAACTTGTCAATTTATATTAGCAAGAGTAGTTCAACTTTAATTTATAAGACTTCATCAGAGCTGGTCCCAAGGATGTGTGTGTGGGCAGCTGTATGTGAAATATTCTTGTTGATAAAGCTCCCCTGGCTGAGAAAGCACCAGAGCTTGGAGTGGCAGGAAAGAAATGGAAAACAAGAGTGTATGGCGTGCCTTTAGGCCAGGGGGTGAGCAAGTGGGTGGATATTGCAATAGCCTTAGTTCAGGGAGAAGTGTGTGAGTAGTGGGCATCTCAGTTGCTTAGATACTATGGTAATATACAAGGTATGGAAACCAGCAAGATAGTGGGGAGGCGCAGGGGACAAAAGAAATGATGGGTCCCTCTCTCTGTATATGTGATTCTCAAATTTCCTCTGAATAGATAGAAGTCCAGTGTGCTGATGTCTGTGTATGAACACTCTTATTTTGAAATAAGTCTCCTATATCAATTTACTTTTAAGTTGGTTAAAAAAAAATAAGAAAATGTATATAGGACAGGGCATATTCCACTTGGTACAGTGGTATATTTTATAGTTATTTAAATCATGTGTTTTGATTGCATAAAATAAACTGGGATATTTCAGGTATCTTGAAAGAAGTTCCTGGGATAGCAGGACATCCATATGGAAAAACCAGGGCTGTCCCAGCAAAAGCAGTACATATGGAGATAGTAAAGTTCTATCATAGCAATGGTGTACTGCTGTATTAGACAGGGTAGAGATGTCAAAAGAAGAAAACTTGTCAAAAGAAGATGCTGTCACAGCCCAATGGCCCCCTCCCTCAGGGAGTCCCTGGGGAAGGCAGATCAGCATTGTATGTGGCTAACACTGTTGCAAGCATCGCAAAGCATTTTGGGGAGGGTCAAAGGTGTGTGAGTGGGGAACGGAAGATTCCTTTGCAGGAGTACGAGAGGCCAAGGGGGGGGGGGAAGCAGTGAACGGGTTAACTCGGCACTTTAGCTAACTCCGTGTGAAGATAAGATGCTGGTCATGGGCATGACGAGAAATCTACAGATGAAAAATCTACAGCTGCCCAGTCGTGAGAAGAGGAGAACTAAGTGGAGCAGAGCTGCAAAGATAGCAGCGAAAACAGAGTGAATGAGGCGGCGAAAACAGAGTGAATGAAGGCCAGCAGAAGGGAAAACAAATTCTCCGGAGCCAGTGTGTTTTGGGCAGCCGAGAAGGCCACAGCAAGCCGGTTTGGACTGGCACAAAGAGCACCAGAAGCAGAGGTCCCTGAGTGGAATACCTCCCCTCCCACCTCCCCCAAGGAGCCCAGGACTTAAAACCCTCCTGAGAGCTGGAGCAACTCGAAGATTACAGCAGATCCCCTGGACAACCTGGGCCCAGGGCAAGAACTCCTGTCCACCCCTTCCCCTCTTCTTCTTATGTTACATCCAGGCCTGGCCAGCTTTGGGTAGTGCATGTGTGAGTATGAAAGTGGGTTAGGGCTTGGGGCTCTAATGCTTTCTTTCTTCCCCTGAGTGACGTGGGAGCGTTCCCAGCACTCTCTGCTGTTATTTTATTATTTTATCAATAAAGCTTTAAAATCTAGACACTTGATGCATTTCGTCATCTCCTCCCCAAACGATCCTGTGGCATCAGCCTGATCAACTGACGCTCCAGGCAGATTGGTAACGAAAATCTGTCACAACGCTTGCTATAGTCCAGCAGTTTCAGTATCAAGCTCCATTGTTGTAGGAATTCCCTCAATCAAGGCTGTGACCACAAGCCATCTCTGATTCCAGCTTCTGATAACACATTCAGTGTTAGGTCTTGATCAGTCTGACTAGAGCTCTTGTCTTTTTCCACATTATGAATTCTTGCCTTCCATCCTTGCTTCGGTTCAGCCTTCATACGTGTCTTCTTGCATGGAAGTTATTCTGTGTTGCTGATCGTTAAACTGTGCAACAGGTCACAGCAATGTGTCCTTTCTGCAAATGACCTGGAGTGCCCAGCAATGCTTCTCAGTGAACATAGCTTTGTACACAACAGCCATATGGAATTTTTCTTACATTCTCATGGTCTTCTCTCCTGCCAATTCAGGAGATGAACTTCTTGGCTCACACTAAATTCCAGAAAATCCTTCCCTGTGGCTTCAATGGCAATAGCTATCTCAACAACCTTCTTGAATGTAAGCACTGATACAGTCAGTAACTTCTTTTGGATCTGGTCATTATATAATCCAGAGACAACTGGTCATCAGTGCATCACTTAATGTTTATCTGAACTGACAATGCTCTGACACCTTCCTTAGAGTAGCAATGAACTGTGCTACCCATTCTCCACTTCCCTGATGTTGCTGATGGAACCGATATCATTCTGCTATCGTTGATGGGGTAAGAGAAAAATGTTCCTGCGTTGCTGCAGTAACTGTGATGTACGTGGCAGTTCCGGGCACAGATGGAGACAATAGGTCACACAGCAGTCCATATGCCTTCAGACCCATCACTGTCAGCAAGGTTGCAACTTGTTTATCTGGAATGGAATTCAGGCTAAAAATTGCTCAAACTGTTTGAGCTACACCACCCATTATTCACTGTTTTTGTCGAATTCACTAACATTATCCACAAAAGTAGCCATTTTTCTGCCCCCCCCACCCCCATTGCACTTCACAGCCTCCCAGACATCTTCTCTTCCAAAGGAAAACTGTTTTATTTTTTCTTTACTGAGCACTGTTTGCACTTAATCTCCTTTTTCTGGCTGGGTGCTTACACTGCAGAATCACTCTTTTGATTGTACTTAGGCTCCCACTGCTGGCTGTAGACCCTCAGCACAGGCTAAAGGTTGTCTCTCTCCCTAGCTTGCATGAGAACAAATATAGCTGTTCCCTCCTCACTGCTTTGTCTCTGGCAGCCACCTTCTGCTTTGTCCTGCCCTTATTTGCTTGCTGGCTCACACTGTCCCTTACCGCTAAAGTAGCAGTCTGCCACCTTGTGCCTTTAGGTGAACTTTTTTCCTTTTATTATCGGTTATTTATTTGCTTCCTTTTTCTTTTTCTATGTGCAGGCAGGAGAGCATTAGACATTTGTGGGCTAAAAAATCCTCATTGCCTATGGTCTGTTTGGTAGAGTAGAGAAGGAGATAACACAAGGGGAGCTGATTTAAACACAGCTGTCTGCTGTGGTGGCTTTATTGCTGTGGCAGCAAAACAGAAACCAAGACAAAAGTGAGGCTTTGCGATGGGCGGAGTACAAAGTGCCCAAACATTTAAAGGGACAGGACATCAAAGTGACCCATGTTACAACAGAAAAAAATTCTTGGGAATGCCCTTCCATGTAACTTTATAGAAAGGAACGATGGTTCTGACTGTCCCATTTCTTTCAGACTTATTCCGTTCACCTGGGTGACATGACCCGTAGGATAAAAACTCATGTTCAAAAAGGATTTTTTTCTTCCAAGGAAATAACTCATTCCTTGAATTTCAATCTTCTTGACCACACAGAAATTGGGGCTTCAGGAAACATTTCCAAACAAAAAAGACTATTGGGCTTTGGAATAGTTTTCCAAGGAAACTTGTGAAGTCTCGCTGTTTTAAAATTAGACTGAATAAAGCACCTCAGAATATGTTGTGGAGAGCAACACTGCCTTGGTAAGAGATTGAACAAGATAATATTAGATTAGCATGAGATCTTCCATCTATAACTTCTGGGATTCTTTAGGAACCTCATAAACAGGTTGAATTGTTCAAATCTTTTCCCACAAGTCTCATTTAATTTAAAAGTAGAAATAAAAAGTGTGGTGTAGATAATGATGGTTCCACAGAAGTGCTAGGAATTTTTTTTTTTAATGGAGCCTTTAGGAAAGGAAGAGACCACTGTACTCTTCAATGGTAACAAGAATTTATTATTTATTACCACATGGGGAGCAGCTTGTCTCAGGGTACGCCTACAATGTGATTAAAAAATGACAGGCTCGCAGGGCTCGGGTTGCAGGGCTAAACATTGCAGTGTGGATGTTTGGGCTTGGATTGGAGCCCGGGCTCTGAAACCCTCCCCCCTTGCAGTGTCTCAGAACCCAGACTCCAGCCTGAGCCTAACTTTCTACACTGCCATTTTATAGCCCCATAGCCCATGCCCCATGAGACCAAGTCAGTTGACCCGGGCCAGCTGTGGCCATGTTGCAGGTCTTTTATTGCAGTGCAGATGTACCCACAAGGCCTTGATTCTATAATATTGCTTTCTCTATGTTATCGGGGGAAGTGAGGGATGGGCGGAAGAGTGGATTATTCTATAGCAAATTTAGTTCTAACCCAACACATGTTCTCTTTCTTGCTCTGTGGAAACCATTCTATGACTTTTCAGGCAATGCAAGGAGACCGTGGCAGAGGGTGAGTTTTTATGGCTATTGTTGCATACTATACTATTTACACAGTAGTAAGGCAGAGGATTTCTTGCAACAGTAAGTCATACACTTGTAAATACGAGGATCAACTAGGGAAAAGACATCTTGGGTGGCGAGAGTGGCTTTAAACATGACAGATAAAATATACAGTGAACTATTAAAAGACAGGGAACAAAGGGTAAGAATTAATGGTAAATTCTCAGAATGGAGAGGGGTAACTAGTGGTGTTCCCCAAGGGTCAGTCCTAGGACCAATCCTATTCAACTTATTCATAAATGATCTGGAGAAAGGGGTAAACAGTGAGGTGGCAAAGTTTGCAGATGATACTAACCTACTCAAGATAGTTAAGACCAAAGCAGACTGTGAAGAACTTCAAAAAGAGCTCACAAATCTAAGTGATTGGGCAACAAAATGGCAAATGAAATTTAATGTGGATAAATGTAAAGTAATGCACATTGGAAAAAATAACCCCAACTATACATACAATATGATGGGGGCTAAGTTAGCTACAACGAATCAGGAAAAAGATCTTGGAGTCATCGTGGATAGTTCTCTGAAGACGTCCACGCAGTGTGCAGAGGCAGTCAAAAAACTAAGCAGGATGTTAGGAATAATTAAAAAGGGGATAGAGAATAAGAAGGAGAATATATTATTGCCCTTATATAAATCGATGGTATGCCCACATCTTGAATACTGCGTAAAGATGTGGTCTCCTCATCTCAAAATAGATATACTGGCATTAGAAAAGGTTCAGAGAAGGGCAACTAAAATGATTAGAGGTTTGGAACGGGTCCCATATGAGGAGAGATTAAAGAGGCTAGGACTTTTCAGCTTGGAAAAGAGGAGACTAAGGGGGAATATGATAGAGGTATATAAAATCATGAGTGATGTGGAGAAAGTAGATAAGGAAAAGTTATTTACTTATTCCCATAATACAAGAACTAGGGGTCACCAAATGAAATTAATAGGCAGCAGGTTTAAAACAAATAAAAGGAAGTTCTTCACACAGCGCACAGTCAACCTGTGGAACCCCTTGTCTGAGGAGGTTGTGAAGGCTAGGACTATAATAGCGTTTAAAAGAGAACTGGATAAATTCATGGAGGTTAAGTCCATTAATGGCTATTAGCCAGAATGGGTAAGGAATGGTGTCCCTAGACTCTGTTTGTCAGAGGGTGGAGATGGATGGCAGGAGAGAGATCACTTGATCATTACCTGTTAGGTTCACTCCCTCTGGGGCACCTGGCATTGGCCACTGTTCGTAGACAGGATACTGGGCTAGATGGACCTTTGGTCTGACCCAGTACGGCCATTCTTATGTTCTTATTCTTTATATTTTGTGTAGAATAACTGGTATTTTATTAATTGTATTGAAATCACAGTTTCTCCAGTCTCTTCTTGTTGTAAGAAACATGGCCTGAAGCTAAATCATGAGATCCTTTAAATATTTGGCAGTACATTTTTTCTGGAACAGCTGGACGCAGTTAATAGGCATATACTTGCTGCCAGAGCAAGCAAATTTGTAATCCCTCTCATGCTTACAGTATGAACTGTTCTCATATAGGCCCCAGAGCACATAATCACTGAGTATATTCTTATTGTCTTACAAGTTTTTTGTTCTCCTCCTCCACAAAGTTGTGCTTATGGGAGATGCTAAATCTATTTTGTTCTTCTAAGACATGCTTTGCTTTAATTATAGTGTATGTTGTTTATGGGGATGAGTAAAAGATAAAGCTCAGGAATCTGCATAATAGCCTTTTCAAAATTATAAAATATATAAGAATCTACTATATCTGACTTGCTTTTGGGGCATCATTTGAAATGCAGAATCATTGCTCGTGTTACAGTTATGCAGTGATATGTAATATTCACAGAAGTATCTATTGCACCGAGCATCAGCCTGACAGGTAGGGAAATGATGATTTTTAATAGCAGTTTGCAGTAGAAGCTCATCATTCCTGGTAAACTGAAATCAAGTTATTCATAAGTGATCACTCACAAGGTGTCGGTGACAACGTGGTGTTTTATCATTGGAATAAAGAATCAATCCAACGAGGCACGAGCATGCTTGGCTCACCTTCTCATCAGAGAGCCCTCAGCACCCCCGAGGGAGATGCTCAGTGACTCTCTGGATCAGATACTAAATTATAGAAGCAAGCTAAAAGCAGAGCTGGCTGGGAAAAACATTTCCCAGAAAAACTTAGATGAAAAAGAATTGTTCACAATTTCACTGGAATCTCTCAACTTTTTAGTAAAAAAATTGAAACCCCAACATTTTGATTTGGAAACGCTATGTAGTTTCTCATAAGAGTTGTAGTACAGGTGCAGCATGCCAACATTTTATATGGGCTCCCTTTCTCAACTATGCCTCCCATGATGCACCATGATTTTCCCCTCTTGCTGAGTTGCCATGGTGCATTATGGGAGATGTAGTCTGGTTGGGGAACCTGGCCAAAAGAAGAGAACTGGGACATGAAGTAGCTGAACTACAGCTACTGTGAGGCATTGTGGCAGCATATATGAATAAAAATTTGTCCATTTTGGGGTGGTTTGTTTTGTTTTTGACAAATCAAAATTTTCCATAGAAAGCAAATACTTTTTGTGGGGGGGAAAATTGTATTGAAAACCTAATTTTCTGTAAAAACAATTGACAGCATTTGTAACCAGCTTTGCTGAGAAGAGATCTATATATTAAAACTTATGGCCAATGTTTAGAAAAATGACCTGTAACTTTCTTTAAATTTCACTTATAAATTCTAGCATTTAGTCCTTCATTCGTAAACCTTTCCCCCACACTTCCATGCTTTGTCTTTCATTTTTCAAACTGATATTTTAATATAAAATGTACATCCCTGAACACACTCATATAACTGCAGAAAAATCAGCTGGATCCACTTATTTGCAAACAATCTAACATTTGACAACACACACACACACACACACACACACACACACACAATTCTCAACTAGTATTGTCTTTTATTGCTGAAATATAGCCTTTAATAAGAACACGCTTTATATGTTGAAGAGTAGCCTGGCTTTCTACCAAGTATACTTGCTATGCTATACAGACATCTCTCTCTGCTTAAAGGGAAGACTAAACACTTCCTCTGTATTTTCCTCCTTTTTTGGATTTGTCAGTTTGCATTGAAAGCCGACATTTATACAGATATACAAGCTAGCAGGCTTTTATGAATAGCATGGCTATTATTGCTTTCCTCCATACGGATACAGCAAACGGATCATTTCAGCCTAAATGAATTTGAATTTAGTCTCAGGGAACAACAAAACAGGGAAGCATAACTAAGTGTCCATGAGAAAGCATACAGTGTATCCTCTCTGCACAGTCTGCATTATTATAGGCAGGGCTAGTAGCCTGCCTACAGTTACTATTGCCTGGACACTTCCTTTATAAAACTCTGTTTCCAGTTATTTATAACTTTGCCAAGCATAAATCATTTGGGCTGAAATTTTCCATGCTGGAAAAGTCTGCCTCAGGCTGAGTTGGGGGTTTTGTTGGTTGTTGTTGTTTTTTTTGGGGGGGGGGGAGAGGTAGGGGTTGTTTTGGTTAGTTTGATATTAATTTAACATTTCAGAAAAAAATGGTTCCACATTTGCAAGAACAAGAGTAGGGAAATACGTTTTGAAAATTGGGGGCCGTATCATCAATTTGCTGTTTCTATGGGAATACTACCCAAATTTGATCAAGTTATGAGCCTCTGGGGGGAAAAAGCTGTTTGCATATGCTCAGATTTATTATAACTTGGCACCTAAATTCTGCAAAGATTTTCTACTCGGAGCACCTGTGACTGGCCTGCTCATGCATGGTCCCCACAGAACGGAGCATGTGCCATCCCAGAGCTGTAGGGGCTGAGCTGGGCTTTCCCTGCAATTGTTGCTCCTAGTGGCTGTGGGCTGCTGTGACGCTTAGTGGCCTAGAAGCAGTGCTTTCACATAGGGTGCCAGAGAGCCTGGGTTCTCATCCCACTGGTTCCATGGCTCAGGAAGTGAAACAATCTCAGGAACTGAGAGCAGGAAGTCTGTCTCTCCCTGTGCTTTCAGTGCTCCTCCTACTAACTCCCAGGTAGCATAGAAGAGGAAGTAGAGGGGGCAAGAGATGGATGTACAGGGAGTGGCAGAAAGAATAGATTGAGACAGAAAACTGGCAAGAGGAAGACACTGGGAGCTGGGGGGGAGAGATTGGGATTGGTTGGAGAAGGAGACAAATTTAGGAGTGTGGAAGTGGGGATGGTTGGAGCTGGGATTTTTCAAAGGACTTGAAGGAATCTGGATGTCCAGTTATCGCTAGAAATTAATGGGCATCCAACTCAGTTAAATAGCTTTGAAACTTTCACCATGAATTCTGTATCCTCCATTTCCCCCCTGAAAAATAATAGAAATAATCTTCTACCAGTTGTGAGGGTCTCCAGCCTTTATCATGCATTCACCTGCTGACCAACATTTTCTTCATCACAATTAAGGGCCTGATCCTGGAAAGGGTTAAACTAAAGTGTTTAAGTGGGTGAAAGCATGAACAGCTCTAGAGTGCTCAAGTTGACACAGCAGAAACAAAGTAAACTCCATTAGAAATGGCATGTCTGCTATATTCAGCCCCATTCATAATAGGGGGCTGTGAAGGATGTGTAGACCCCAGGTTGTGGCAGCCAGGAAGGGTTTAGTAGATGGCCCAGCTACCTCTCCAGCTGCAACTAACTGGCCAATTAACCACAGCTGGGGTAAAAGGCTGCGGCTCAGACAGGAGAGGGTAACTACTAGAGAGACTAGGAGTCTCCTGAGAAAGTTCCTTGGTAACAGACTGGGCGAAAGCTGCAGAGAGATGAAACATAAGGCAGAGGGGACTGGAGAAAGCAGCTCCATGACAGATGTCTTCAGAAAGGTAAAGTTCGGAAGCAGCGCAAGGAGCTAGAGAGGGGCAATAAGAAATAAACCCTAGCTGCTTATCAGAAGGGCCCTGGACTAGACCCCAGATAAAAAGTCTCAGCCTGCGTTCCCTACCGCCCCCCTCCAGGGCTGGACCTAGACCAAATGGCACCCCAGACAAGGAGCATCTTTGGTGCTCCCTACCTCATTTGTTTCCCATCAAATTTGCCCCTTGCTGCAAGCTAGATTGCAATTGAATGTTTTGCTTCCTATGGTGAGCTCCTGAAGGCTTCTTCTTTTATTTTCTATGGGGGGAAACAGACAGTATTAAGGAAAGCAAAAGTCTATGTTCTGCAGTCTTAGACAGTCATCAAACATTACGTGTTAAGCATGATAAAAGAAGTAAAAGTATTTCTTTTATATTGTTGAGTAGACAGGCATTCGATAGATCTCTATGGCGTCTCATTAAATATGTCCTTTATTAGTTGCTACTTACTCTTCAAGTCTTAAAACACAAGTACACTTTCACAATAAAACAAGATTCACAATATCGCAGCTGGGCTCTCACTTCACTTCAGCTTGTTCTTATTGTGATGTTGCACTCCATATTCTTTATGGAAATATGCTTATGATACTGATATGACATAACTGAGATGTACTTTATGCAAGATGGGTCTTGTAAGATACCATTGGAAAAGTTATAATTTACTGAATGTGATTATCCAATTTGTATGCATGTATCATTTTTGTATCTGAAGCTGGGAATATTGACCATGTCTCTGTATTTCAAATGTGCTACGTTGGATGAGGCCAAACAATGTTAGTGGCTTATTGAAGAAATGCACACAAGCATAAGGATTACCCCAGGAACTGTGTGCAATAGAAACCTCTCAGAGATAGCTCTACACAATGGGAACTGTTTGACCCAGGTCAAAGCAAAAAAGCTTTCCAGCAAGTGGGGGAAAGATATCAAAGAGGGACAATGATAACGTGAGGGGGCCTCACTCTCCCTACAACAACACACCTGGAAACACCTTAGGAACAAAGACTGAACGGTGGGAAATGATGGTCCCAGGCTGGAAGGATTTTTAGCCTGTGTAAGAAAACCTGGGAAAGACAAGGCAACTTCTGCCTTAAGACTCTGCAAGCCTGTTTATCACTCAGGATACAAATTAGCAAATTCTCACCCTGTCTAGTGTGTCAAGCTTAGTTTCTGTGTTTTGGTTTATTTGCTTAGTAATCTGCTTTATTCTGTTTTCTATCCCCTGAACCACTTAAAATCTGCCTGTTATAGTTAATAAAATTTGTTTTGCTTATTATTAAACCCAGTTTATGCAATTTCTAACTTGGAGCGGGGGGCGGGGGGAGAGTTTGCAAGAAGTCGTGCATATCTCTTTTCACATTGAGGAAGAGGGTGAATTTTATGAGCTTGTGCTGTGCAGATATACAGTGCAAGACAGTATTATTTTGGTTTTGTCTCCCAAAAGGGGTGGGCACATGAGTGCTGGGGGAGCCCTCTCACACAAAGCTGACTTCAGTCTGTGTCTGTAGTTGGGTGTGGCCCTACCTGTGTGTGTGTGTGTGTGTGTGTGTGTGTGCTGCAAGAGGCCAGAGAGCCTAATTCAGCAAAGCAGGGAGAGGGAACCCAGGCTGGTTGAGCAGGAGAGGCTCAGTTAAACCCCAGTACATCAGGTGGCATCCTGGACAGGGGAGGGGTCCAACCCGTCACACTTATATCTTGCGTGCTGACTGACTGGCGAGGCCCCACCCCTTATGTACCGGCAAGGGCATGGCTGACAATATTCTAGGAGGTTGGAGGAAAATGTGGTTCTCAAAAAGTCTAGAAGGTTCCATGAGATTCTACAAAGGTCCAGAACATTCTAGGAAGTTAGTGAAAAATGAGTCCACATATGGAATACCTGAAACATTTTACTTCAGACATTCTATTTTCCCTTTTGTCGTAAACAAAAACAGCACCCTGAGCCCGGTGCCCCCAGTCCCGACTAGCATGATCAGATGTCCCGATTTTATAGGGACAGTCCCGATTTTGTGGTCTTTTTCTTATATAGGCTCCTATTACCCCCACCCCCTGTCCCGATTTTTCACACTTGCTGTCTGGCCACCCTAATCCCGGCACCCCCAACCCCAGCAGCCCAGGTGGTTGCACCTGAACCAAGACTGAAGAGGTGGGATAAGGTCAGTGAACTTCAGGTTTTGTTTGGACTTTTCTGTTACCCTGGAAGGGATGAGGCTCCAAGCAACCTGTCTGGAGGCCTGAGTTGAGAAAAGGAATAGACCACAGAGTGGCCCAAGCTGTGGCCCATGAGGCAACAGAGACAGAGGGCCTGCTATGTTGCACCCAGCCACAAGGATGCACACCAGCTAGTGAATGAGTTTTCAACAGGGTTTACTGCTGCTTCTGCTGAATTTAATGCACGTTTTACCATTTGGCTTCAATGGAAGCAGGATCTGGCTCTTAGGATATGCCTACACTACAGCGGCACAGCTACAGCACTGTGCCACTGTAAACCATAGTGTAGATGCTGCCTGCATCAACAGAGGAGGGTTTTCCATCGATGTAAGTCATCCACCTTTCCTGTCTGTGTCTACACTGAGAGTTGGGTCAACCTAACTATACTAATCAGGATGTGAATATTTTTTTCAGCCCTGAAAAATGTAGCTAGGTCGACCTACGTTTTAGATGTAGACCAGGCCTTAGTCTCATTCCTCACTTTCTTAATAGATGTGGAGGTATTTATTATCTTACGCAAGACAGTTGACAAGACCAGTAAATCCCTGATTGGATTTATAGCCTACTGCTTTCCTTGTGTAAATTAGAATTCATCAACATCTCTGGACTTCAGTCTGTTAGAAAAAGAAATTGGGTTGTTTCAATTGGACTCTACCTGCTTTTTGCCTGGAATATTATACTTTCTATTCCCTCTCCTTCTGCTTTTTTTTTTTTTAGGTTAATCTTGCAACTGAATTCAAATTTCTATGAGTGTTTCTATCCTATTTTAAAATGACAGTCACATTTTTAGAGCCACAGATAAAATTCAGTTGTTTCTCTTTTGTTTTGCCCCTTAGAGCCTACAGAAAATTCCTCAGCTGAAGGTTTTTGTTTTTGTTTTGGGTGGGGTGGGAGGGTGTTTGCTGCATGGCATGTGCTCAGTTTTCTTGGCTCTTTATGCTGCAGCAGTAAGCAAAAGGATTATTCCATCCACATTCTTATCATTGCCAACAGCGGAACAAGATCTAGTGCTATGTTAGTTCCCCCACCTGCTACAAAATAGCTTTTTGAGCATCTATTCATTTCTAGGCTAAACTACAACATGCTGCTTTCTAGTCACATTCATTGCTGTAACCAAGAACTATTTCCCATCTTCTTTTTAAAGTTATCTGACCTGGGGTTTTGCAGTTTCTTTAGCTTTTGCATGTACAAAGGACTCTCATTCAAAGTTAAGTGTGTCTCTGTAGGCTAGTTCCATCATAAATTCTAAAAGCTTCTTCAACTATGCACCTTTAAGGATAGGGATTATTGTTACTGTGAACAGCTATTCTAATAAGATGATGTAAGATGGGTATGGGAGTGACAGAGGCATATTTGCCTAGAACATGCCCTATGTGAATATATGTTCTTAGATGACTCAACAGAATCTGATTGAGCTGAGTGCCATGCAATAGTGCCTTCTTTCCAACCAACTTGAGTTCTCATTAAATATTACAGCACGCATCCACAGAATTGGCTTATGGCATAAGTGCAAAGTTCTCCAGCATGGTGGTATAACCCACTGGTCAGCATGCGCTAGCATCCCCTTCTGCTCACTCCACAGAGGATGGGGTTCTGTTATTGCTTTCAGTTAGAGTCTTTAGCTCAAGCTATAGAAACTCATGCTTTCAGCTCTAGTGCTCACCAGTTTATCCCCCAGGGAGGTGCCCAAGACATGTGTTCTATGAAATTCTGAACACAGAGAACTCTGAGTCTCTGGCGTCTTTCAAATCTCAGATGCTTCCCTCTCCTCTAGACAGACTTTAGCAAGCGTGTTCATGAAGCCAGTCTCCCTTCATAAGAGACATAGAAATCCTGAGTGGTGCTGAGCACCTGCAACTCATTGACTCTAGAAAAAAAATACAGGTGCTCAACACCCCTCAGGATTTGACCCATGGGGAGAAAATATCCTTTAAAAAAGTAGGGAGGCGGGGAAGGAATGTCTTCCTGCTGTCCTGAGGCCAATAGAGACTGAATCCCCTGGCAAGAAAGCACTTGATCTATTTATGTACACACTTAATCGCTGTGACAATTTCATGAGATACACATCTCATTTTCATGTGGGCATTAAGGAAACTGCCCATAATATTGAATAGCAAAATGTAAAAAAAGGACATAATCTAGAACAGCAGACAAGAGTTCAGTCAAAATTTCCCTGCAAAAACCCCTCAAAGATGGAAAAATGTCTTAAAACAACACTGTGTTGCTACCTCTCATTGGAGCAGGTAATGTAGCTTAATCCAGTGGCTGGGAGCTGCAGTACCAACAGCACTCCTCCAAAAGTCAGGTTTCAGGCAAGGCACTTTGAAATGAACAGGCAAGGTTGAGCAAAGTGCAAGTATTTTGAACCCACAACTGTGGTATTTGATAGCTCAGGATGCTCAGGGAGGAAGCAATCATACGGTTTCAGTTAACCCAGCTCAGCATGTGGGACTGTAGTTGGATAAAATTCTCACTAATAGGAAAAAAAAATCACATCTTCACAAAATATATCACTTATAATAATAATTGTCACAGCCCTAACTGAGCTCCCCTTTCTGCATGTTCACCGAGCTGCTGTGTTTGAGTCCCACCATGATGTAACTAAGCTTCCCTTAATGAGGGTAGGGTCCAGCACTGTCTGTCTTTGGTCTCTCTGGAATGCTTCCTCAGCACAGCCTCTGTCTGCTACCCCTTTGTGGAAGTGTGATCTTGAAAACCAGCTGCCCTAGGTCCATGGGACTAGGATTGCCATCTGGCTGGTTTTTAATTGGCCTGGCCGGTTCTTGTACTACCTTCCCAGTTAAAAGATTTAATGTGCTTCTTCCCTCCCTACAACTTGGGACATGTTAGCTCGCTTTACAACTCCCACCCCCTAGACTGGACTGCAGTGCCATGTTAGCATAAGGCCAGAACAATGATAAATTAACATCAAAATACTGCGTGTAAGAGAGAGACTGAGTGTGTAACATGGTTCTCTAAAACATTTTAGTAATTAGCCAGAGTTGGGACCAGGACCCTTTTTGTTGGTGGGAGTGCCCAATGACCAGTTTTTCTGCATTTTGGAGGTGGCAACTCTACCCAGGACCACCGCTGACCCCTAAGACACACCAGTAATTTAAGCACCTCCTTTCCAAGAGCTCTAAGCTTGTGGGCATTCTTTACTGTTTGCTGAACACAAATCCCTGCCTCTGTTTCATTACACTCCAATAGCTCTTTGAAATTGGTCAGTATCTGTTCATGGAGTCTGGGTTTCTGCTTTACACTCATCTTCCTTCCTCCTGGTGAGCCTGGGCTTGGGGTCCTGGTCTCTTCACCTTTCTCAAATGGCTGATCAGAGCCTCCAGTTTCCTTTGTCAGATAATATCCTGGTGATCTCCAAAACCCCTATCAGCTGATCAGTTGCTTAGTTACCAGTTCACCTGGGTAGACTGGTTCCTCTGGGCAATAGTGAACTTTTTGTCCAAAGGTGCTTCCACTTGAATAGAGGACCATAAAGGTTTAATGACCTCCTCCTCCTCCACATTATTAGCACTCTGTCACTATCTCTTGGAATTTTAACTCAGGATGGAGATAAAAAAGACAGCAGAGAAGGCAAACTAGCCTTTCAATCAAAATAACATTTGTAATTTGATAAGCATAGAGTTAATCATCAAACAGAATTAATAAGTTGTAAATAGACTCCAAATTGCTCCATCAATTTGTATGCAAATACTCAAAGTGGAAATGGGTTTTTTTCAGCACAGTTCTACTTACAAGCAAACTTTTTTTTTTAAAGTTGCACACTCTCAACCTCATTTACATGAGATTTATTCTCTACCCTGGTGTCTTTTTCTAGACACCCTAATATCCATAAAACAAAGGGTACAAAAAGCTTTCAAAAGTTTAGAGAGATGCTTTCAGAGAAAGAAATTCAGTCAGATCTGCCAGCAAATATCTTGTTTGATTAAATCAACCCTATATAATTGCTCCTAATGCCACGATACTCCCACGGGAAACATTGTCATTTTGAAAGACTTCACTTCATTAAACCCTTGCATATCGCTGCATGGTCTGAATTTAAGTTTAAAATATTGATCAGTTGTTTCCTTCCATACATTTGAAAAATGTATGAGGCATAAGACAGTCTTCCTTGGAATGAAATTATCTTCAAATCTGAAAATATGTTGTTACCTTTTTCTTATTCAGAGTAGAAATGGACATACACTTTTAGGACAATGTGAGCTGTCATATTCAGACCTTCCTTCCCGATGTCATGACTCGTCTCCTACTGAGAATACCTCTCCAGGAGAGAGAACCCTGTGACGTTGTGCAGTCTATATGGTTTTATAAAAACATGATCATAAGTGAATATAATGTAACTGGAATATGCTTCATGCAAAAGGTCTCTTGTAAGGTATCATTACAAAGCTTATAATCTACTGAGTGATCATCCTATTTGTATAAATGTACCACTCTTGTATCTAAAACTAGAAATATAAAATAGAACTCTGAGGGCCTATTGTAATTATGCAAAGTGTGGGCCATTAATGGTGGTTGGGAATCTTGATGACTCCCATTAACTAGGACCATTGTCTGCAGATGGCTGTATTTACCTGTGAGTCTTCCTGTATATGTGTGTGCTGGCAAGTGGGTAATTAAGTCTTACAGTGACATGTGATCATGTCACCTGAACTGGAATCCATCTTTAACCTGTGCTTTTCCAGTGACGGGGGGGTGGAAACCCAGAGGGACAAAGGATTCCCACTTTATGCAGAAGATCTATAAAGTGGTGGAAGAGAACAGAGGGAGGGAGGAGCCATCATGAAGAATCCCCTAGCTATCACCTGAGCTGGAACAAGAGCTGTACCAGGGGAAAGAGTTGTGCCCAGGCCTGGAAGCTGTCCAGCCTGAGAAAAAACTTACTGAATCATCTCTGAGGGTGAGATTATCTGTATTTAGTTTGATTAGACATAGATTTGCACATTTTATTTTATTTTGCTTGGTGACTTACTTTGTTCTGTCTGTTACTACTTGGAATCACTTAAATCCTACTTTCTGTATTTAATAAAATCACTTTCTACTTATTAATTAACTCAGAGTATGTATTAATACCTGGGGGAGCAAACAACTGTGCATATCTCTCTATCAGTGTTATAGAGGGCGAACAATTTATGAGTTTACCCTGTATAAGCTTTATACAGGGTAAAACGGATTTATCTGGGTTTAGACCCCATTGGGAGTTGGGCATCTGAGTGCTAAAGACAAGCACACTTCTGTGAGCTGTTTTCAGGTAAACCTGCAGCTTTGGGGCAGGTAATTCAGACCCTGGGTCTGTGTTGGAGCAGACGGGTGTGTCTGGCTTCAGCAAGACAGGGTGCTG